>CM053513.1:26172928-26218971 GCA_028627145.1 Eidolon dupreanum
TCGGGTCACCTGGCAACAGGTCCAGGGCTGAGGAACCTCCTTCATTAATATAGGCATAAGCTCATGCTCTCACTTCCTCTGGTGACTCCATGTCATTTCCTTATGTAATGACAAAGGAGAGACAGAATTTTATGAAGTTGACAACAAAAACAATTTTCTTCTCAAATGTCAAAGTAAATTTGTAAAATAACAACAATAAAAACCCCAAAACCCACCACACACAAATTACACAATGACATCCCCACGAAGATGAGATTCAGTGGTACTGAACATCTCTTTCTCAGGGAAAATGTTCCAGAAGTCAGTGAGAACACTCCTTGACTGCCTTACTCTGTATATAGATTTGCACTCTGCTGTTTTCCCTTAGGGTGGGGAGCCCAGTGAGGACAAAGGAGGCAAACCACTGCAGGTGTAGTTCAATGTCTTGCCTGTGGGTCAGTGGATCAGTCAGTTCGGAGTGGACTTGGTCACTGACACTTGGGCTTTCCAGGTAGATTCCTAAGCAGAGGGCTGTGGTCTTTCTCTTCCTGTTCATCTGCCCAGACTCCATCCTCTGTCCTAGAGCGAGGCTGAGCTCAGAATGCAGATGAATCTGAGGGACAGGTTGCTACAGAGGAATGCCTTAAACCAGGGATTCACAAGCCCTGGGCTGTAGACCAGAACTGGTCCATGGCCTGTAAGGAACTGGGCCACATAGCAGGAGGTGAGCAGCAGAACTGAAGCTTCATTTGTATTTGCAGCTCTTGCCAGCACTAGCATCGCCACCTCAGCTCCACCTCAGGTCATCAGGCATTAGATTCTCATAGGAGTACCAGTCTCTGGTGTCAAAAAAATTGGGGATTTCTGCCTTAAAACATGATGGCCAAAATGACCACTCTACCAGCAGAGACTGTTTGCCTCTCTCTGCCTTCAGGAGCTTCTTTCTGGTGCCTCTTGGAGAACTGCAATCAAAGAGATAAACTTGGGCTGAGTGGACCTTTGCATCATCTGACATTCAGACATGACAAGCTCGAGCTACTCCCATCCAACTCTAGGCCTGTTCTGGATAAGTTATCCACACAAAGATACCCACTACTATATATCCTTGAAGAAGGCACAAAGAGATCTTTTTTCATTATTTCATGTGTAATGCTTCAGTATTATACCATATGGATGTTGCCCACAGTCACCACCTAAGAAAGAACCTGGGCAGATGGTTGTTGTTGTTATCATCCTCCCTTTCAGCCACTTCTCTTCGATCACTGCTTCTCATGGTACCCCAGTGGGGCTGACACCATCTTCTTTCCACTGCTGTTCTTCTGGAACCACTTCTCCAATATCCCCATTGACTCCACTTGGGACTTCAGGCAGGAAATTTCCTCCTGGAATTCCTGCAGCAGTGTGTCCTAGGGTACTCTTTCACTCATGGCTTGTTCTTGATGTTCTTGGCTTGTTTTCTGGCAAAGCATGGGGTGGAAAGCTTTTTGGTATAGCTATAAGAAACTGGCCCCAGTGTGGCCACCATGATAGTCTTAGTATTCTCATCCAAAGAGTTCTAAACAGCCAGGCCAGCTTGGGGGCTCTGTAGGTGATATGAGGGTTCTTTTGCTCACCAAAGCACTGATTATGTTGCCAAGGGCAGACAGTGACAGGCTGATTTTGGAGGCTTCCTCAGGCCTCTCTCTACCACCACTGTCTCCTCCACTGCCGCCACTCCCCATGGACTGTGTGGGCATCCCTCAAGCTGTGTAGGTGCATAATTTGTTCCTCTTCTCACTGCTAGCCAGGTCCACCGTATTGAACTTGTCCAAGTGGATGTGGTCCTGGACATCACAACCATACTCACTATATTCCAAAATGATGACAAAGTTGGCATGAGAGCAGGAGTTGACTTGATTCATGTATAGGTCTGGTTCCCCAGATTCATCATATGCTGCTTAATTTCCTTGGCATTCCTGGTGATAAAGGAGGAAAGATCCTTGATTTAGATGTCTCAGAGTTTTCTTTCAGCTCTAGCCTCTTGCCAGTCTCCTTGGAAAGCAGTTCTCAAATTCCCTCCTTGTAGAACTCCAAGTAGAAGACAAGGACCAGATATTGCTTGCTCTGGGAACATGAGAGATGAGAGAAGATGTACTCAAAAGCATCGGAAATGACACCATATAGCTTGGGCCCTACTCAGGTCTCCTGCATATTATAAGTCATGCCACTGCCCATCAAGCTATAGGAAAACACCATGTCATTGAAACTCTGAAGCATCAAGGCCTCCCACTTTATTATATAAGTCTGCCTGCTTAGAGCTGGCATCATATACAATATCAAAGGGAAAGGTCTTGGACAGCTCCCCTGGAGCAGTGAGAGAGTTTTATAAGGTCATCTGACCCAGTTTGACATCCATGGTCATGATCAGCTTATGACTAGCAGTCTCCTCCTTCTGGATGAGAGGGTGGCACTGATCAACCACTTCCAGGGATTCACTGGGCTTGCTACTTGCCCATCTTGCTACTCTGTCCTTCCTGCCCTCCTCTCCAACCTACTCTGCATGCTGGGTGGTCCTGTTTTCTCTAGATCTGGATCAGTGTGTTGGCCTAGTCCCCAGATGAAACTCTTCAAGGTGCATGCAGCCTTTTAGAGTGGGGATTCTAGGAGGTAGACCCACTGCTGCTGCAGTCTGGATCTCCATAACTCTCCAAGTTTCATCCTCCTTTTGGGGTCCATGGTAGGGACTGCTGATCCTGCATGGCTAGGATCCCAGCATTCCTGAGGGAAGAGGTTCACCTGGAGTCCTATTTCCAGTCTGAAGGTTCATTCATTACAGCCTGCATGGCTACCACTGTCTCTGTCTCTGCTTTCACTGCCACTACCATTAGAGAATAAAAAATAATAACAGAAGGGGCTGGGCAGAGAACAGCAGTGAGAGTAAAAAACCCAAAGAATTTTAAGGAAGTTTAATGAGCTACAAGAAAACATGAAAAGATAATTCAACAAAATCAAGAAAACGACACCCAAATGAAAGATAATTTTAACAAAGAGATTAAAATAATTAAAAAAAAAAAAAAAACCAAACAGAATTCTAGAGTGGAAAAATGCAATGAAGGAACAATGCAATAAAAAGCATCAACAGTGGAATGGATCAAGTAGAAGAAAAAGTATGCAAATTAAAAGACAGTACCTATGAAATTGACTAGTCAGAGGAGAATAAAGAAAAAAAATAATAAAATAGAATGAAGAAAGCCAATATGATGTATATAATACAATCAGAAGGAACAATATGTAATTATTGCAGTACCAGAAGGAAAATACAGGGAGGAGGAGCAGAATGTTCATTTAAGGAAATAATGGTTAAGAATTTCCCAAATCTGGAGACAGATTTGGGTCTCCATTTCATGAAGCTCATAGGTCTCCAAACAAACTCAGTTTAAAGAGAACTTATCTAAGACCCATTGTAATACAATTATCAAAAATCAAAGACAAAGTAAGAATCTTAAAAGCAGCAAGAGAAAAAAATTGTGTAATTTAAAATGGATTAAGTTTATCAGTGACATAAATAAGTTTATCAGTGATTTCTCAGTAGAAATACCACAGGCCAAGAGAGAGTGGAATGACATATTCAAAGTGCCAAAAGAAAAAAATAAAATGCCAACTGAGAATACTTATCTGGCAAAATCAACCTTTAGAAATGAAAGAGAGAGAAAGACTTCTCCAGATAAACAAAAACTAAAGAATTTCATCACCAGTAGATTCATCTTACAAGAAATACTGAAGGATATTCTTCAAGCTAAAATGAAAGGACACTAATTAGCAACATGAGAACATTTAAAAATCAACAACACACTGGTAATGAAAATATACCTACTATAATTTATCAATGAATATACAACATGAAAAGGTAAATTGTGAAAATCAAAAAAATAAAAAAGAGTAAAAAGGTAGAGTTTGTGTATGCAATCAATGCTGTTAGCATGAAATAGACAGTTATATCTATAAGGTGTTTTATGTAAACCTTATTATAACCACAAAGCAAAATCCTCATTCATTACACAAAAAAAAATAAGGAGAAAAGAATCAAAGCATACCTCTACAGAAAATCATCAGTTCACAAAGGAAGCCAGCAAGAGAGGTAGAAAGGAATAAGAAAATTACAGAACAGCTAGAAAACAATTAAAAAGAAGTTATTACTAAGTCCTTACCTATCAATAATTATTCTAAATACAAATAGACTGAATTTTTCAATCAAAAAGAAAAGGTAGATGAATGGATAAAACACAAGATCCCAGTATGTACTGACTGCAAGAAACATACTTCCGCTTTAAGGAAATATAGGTAAAAGTGAAATAGAAAAAGATATTCCATGAAAGTGGAAAAAAAAAAGAGAGCAAGAGTAGTTATACTTATATCAGACAAAATTGACCTTAACTCTAAGCTGTAACAAAGGATAAATAAGGTTGTTATATAATGATAAAGGGGTCAGTTTACCAGGAGGATCTAACAAATATTTATGCACCCAAATCAGAGCACCTAAAGCAAATACTAACAGATCTGAAGGAAGAAACAGACAACACAACAATAGTAGGAGACTTCTGTATCCCACTTTCAACAGTGGAGAAATCACTCAGAAAGAAAATCAATAAGAAAATGTTGGACTTGAATGAAATAAATCTAATAGACATATACAGAATATTTCATTCAATGGCAGCAGAACATGCATTTTTCTCAAGCTCACATAGAATATTTTCCCGGACAGATCATATGATATGTAACTACATTAAACTAAAAATCCTCTGCACAGCAAAAGAAACAATCAAAAAATGAAAAGGCAACCTACAGAATGGAAGGAAATATTTGCGAATTATATAATGAATAAATTAATATCCAAAATTTTTTATATATATAAATATTATATATAAATATAAATATAAATATATATATATATAAGTGGTTCATACAACTCAATAGCAAAAAAAAAAACTTAAAAACAAATAATCTGCTTTAAAATGAGCAGAAGACCTGGATAGACCTTTTTTTAAAGAACATATACAAATGATCAATAGGTCTATAAAAAGATGCTCAACATCATTAGAATCAGGGAAATACAAATCAAAGCCACAGTAAGATACCACCTCACACCTGTTATAATAGCTATTATAAAAAAAGCCAAGAGATAACAAGTGTCAGCAAGGATGTGGAGAAAAGGGAACCCTGTGCACTATTACTAATATTAATTGGTAGAGCCAAAATTTAAAAAACAGCATGGAGGTTCCTCAAATAATTGAAAACAGAATGACCATATGATCCATATGATCCAGCAATCCCACTCTGGGTGTATATCCAAAAAAAGTAAAATCAGGGTCTCAAGGATATATCTGTGCTCCATGTTCATCGCAGCATTATTTACAACAACCAAGAAACCACCTAAGTGTTCTTCAGTGGATGAATGAATAAAGAAGATTATATGTCTACACACACACACACACACACACACACACACACACACATAAGATTATGTGTGTGTGTATGTATGTATACACCTAACAGGCATATATATGTAAATATGTGTGCATGTATACATATATATATATACACACATACATAATGGAATATTATTCAGACATAAAAAGAAAGAAATCATTTGCAACTGTGTTAATGGAACTTGAGGGTGTTATACTCGGTCAAACAAATCAGACAAAGGGAAATACAGTATGATATTACTTACATGTGGAATCCCCAAAAGCCAAACTCATAGAAATGGAAAACAGAATGGTGATTGCCAGGCTGGGATTGGGGATGCGAGAAATGGGGAGGTGTCGATCAAAGGGTACAAACTTCCAGTTACAAGATGAGTAAATTTTGGAGATCTAATGTACAGCAGGGTGATTATAGTTAAGAGTACCGTATGATATATTTGAAAGTTGCTATGAAAGTAGGTCTTAAATGTGTTCTAACCACAAAAATGAAATAGTGATTATATGAGGGGACAGAGGTGTTAATTAACCCAATGTCATGATCATTTCACAATAAATAAATAGACAAAATCAACACATTGTACACTTTAAACTTACACAATGCCATGTGTCAATTATATCTCTCAATTGTTGATTGTGGTAATTTTTAAGGAGTGAACATGGGTGCAAAAATGGAAGTATCAGGAGAAGGGCCTTACATTTAATTTGCTTCCTTTCATTTGTGTTAAACACTTTTTTAACTCATATACTGTACAGTAAGGACTCACTTAACTTCATTGGTAGGTTCTGTGACTAAACAAAATAATGTTTAGCAAAATCAATTTTACAATAAGCTAATTGGTATTATTTTATGGCATTTCACCAAAGTTTTAAGGAAATGACATTTAATGAAACTACATTCAAAGATCTGCTGGATATGTATGACTTTGCTGGTCTTTTAAAGTTTAATTGATTATCTGATGGTGGGATTATGAGCCATATATTTTATAATAGTAATATTTTCTTATATAATAATAAAAATTTTGTTTAAAAAAATACAAAACAAAAACAAAGCCTCCCACTGGCAATATAAATTAAAAATGTAGATGATATACATGCTTTTAAATCACCTGACAATTACATCTTCTTCCTGAGCAGTGGTCCCCAACCTTTTTGGCACCAGAGACCAGTGCTCCTATAACAATCTAATGTCTAATGATCTGAGGTGGAGCTGAGGTGGTGATACTAGAACAGGGGAGTGGTTGTAAATACAGATGAAGCTTCACTAGCACACCTGCTGCTCATTTCCTGCTGTGTGGCCTGGTTCCTAAAAGGCCATGGACCAGGACCAGTCTGTGGCCCAGGGGTTGGGGTCCCCTGCTCTGGAATATATAGTTTAGCACTTTTGTGGTAATTTTGTCTTATTTATTCCTATTATGGTATCTCAAAAGAAAACAAAAACAAAGTAAACCATATACTTACCTTGAGGACCTAAAAAGATATGCAGAATTGATTGATCATTGTAGCTAGTCTAAAGCTACAGGATACTGGCCAAGAAGGGGAAAACAGATTTTCATTTACAAAGACAAATTTTGTATTATAGAGAGAGTGGAATGAGTTACTATGTAAGGAAGATTAGTAATTAGGTACTTCAGAATTATAAATACTGGTGAGAATGAGTTGGTATTACTATGGTATCTGGCTAGAAGGCTCCCAAATTCCCCAGTTCTGCTCTCAGCCAATCATCATTCCATATGAGGTATGTAAGAAAATATACACACCATTGTAAGAGGTTAAAGCCAACTGAACAAGACAAGGTAACGATTACTGGCCAGGACTTTGGTGCTAAACCTCAGTGCAGAACTTTACTGTAATTATGTAAGCCTGAATGATATATAATTAACAAATACTGAAGCAAGCTTCCTTTCGTCTAAGTGTAAGCTGAAGTCTCAAATTATTGGAGTTTGAGATGGACAAAAAAATGAACCTATTTTACTGTCTGAGTGTGGAATTAATAAAGAGCCAGACACTAGTCAAACAGATGGCATTAGTTCTTCAACCAATTGGATCTGCTCCCATCATATACATTCTTGAGAAAGGTAGATGGGTAGCAGCCTAAGGGTTACTTGTATAATTTCTTATCTCAAGAAGTTTTTAATTATCATTTCTTCCCTTCAGAGTTGGCCATAGGTTTATTATTTAAGAACTTTTAAAAACCAGTGACATAGTTGGTTTTCTCTCAAAGAATAAGTGAATGAAAGGAAATAGAAAATAGATCCTGAGAGAAGCAACACTAAATAATCAAAAATCAAAACTTCTTTTTATTTAAACCTAGGATATCATTATTAACAGAAACTGACAAATATATAAAAAAATTAATTTCTAATATAACTATCAGTACTAAACTCCTAAAATAAAATAATAGCAACTACAATTCATTGGTATATTAAAATAATAACATCAAATCAAGATGGACTCACTGAAAGACTGAAATATGTTTCAGTATTAGAAAATCATTAATTTAATCCACTATAGTATTTCAAAGGGAAGAACTCATAGTATTTATTCATTCATTAAAAATGACATTTGATACAATAAAAAATTATATTTCTTAAAGAAAACTCCTTTCACATGATAAATTGATAGTATAAAAATTAAAAATTTCTGCATGCTAAATTATTTTACTTATTTAATTTATTGGAGTGATGTTGGTTAATAAAATCATATAGGTTTCAAGTGTAAAATTTAATAATACATCATATGTATATTGCATTGTGTGTTCACCACCCAAAGTTACATTTCCTTTCATCCAATATATTTGACCCACTTTACTCTTGTCTACCTCCCTCAGCCCTCTTTCCCTTTTGTAACAACTAAACTGTTGTCTGTGTCTATGAGTTTTTGTTTGTCTTGTTCATTTAAAAGGCAAATATTTTCTATGTATAATGGTAAAAAACAATTCTTCATGTATCTTAGTCTAGATTGCCTAGAAAATAGAAACTAAGACAAAAATATAATGTGTTAACACTTTATTAAGAAAAGGAGTATAGTTTCAGGTAAATAGAAGAGAATAACAAAGGGTGGTAAGAAGGGAAAGTAGGGAAAACATACAGAAGTAGGTGAAATATTAAACAGGCTTCTGTTTATTAACAGATATACCAATTTATAAGTCTCGTGATGTCTTCATAGAGGTCATATGAACTACTACTGTGTTTCAATTGTTTTCTTTTTAAAAAATTAATTATTCTGATGTTTGAAATTTTGCCTTAATTATATCCTTAATTTTGTATATATTTTCATTCATCTCTGTATTTTTAATTGTGCTCTATTGATCTATCTGTCTGTTTGTATGGCATTTTCACACTTTCAATTATTGGTTTAATTACAATTGTATATATTATAGGTTAGTCTACATGTTTTGCTCTTCTTTTGAAAAACTCTCTAAGAGAGTTTGCTTGCAAATTTTCCCCTTATATGATTGTTAGCATGGGTTTCCAAACTGACTTCATTTTCTAAAATTAGTATTTTTTTAAGAGTACATTTACTTTGGAAAATAAATAAGGAGGACCTAAATCTTAATGATATTCTATTTGTCTGAAAACTGCCACAAAAAATGCTATATGACAATTTTCTACTCTTGATTGCTTAAAACAAAATTACATATTCTCATGAATCTTATTGTTGCTTTTTAAATTAAAGTTTTCTTTTCCTCTCTTCTACCCATTGTTTGTATAAATTAAAGTTGTTGATTTGTAATATTATTATATGTTATACAGTCTTTACTACTTACTGTCTATACTACTTTAAAGAATTCATCATTTTGTAGTAATTTTCAGTTTGTTGTCTTGGGTTTGCCAATTATATCTTTTCTATAGTGGATGCCCTCTAGTGGACATTAATATGTGAAAGATCCTCACATTTTATGTCAACTCCTGTTGGTTCAATTACATACACTTTTCTTCCCCAGATTTTTTTGAACTCAGTGTTCTAATTTTGTTCCTTCCATACTCCTGGCCACATAGTCAAATTATTTTCCAATATTAACAAATCTAAGCGTGATGGTTAACTTTATGTATCAACTTACAGGTCTATAGGGTACCCTGATTTTCAATTAAACATTATTATTGGTGTGTCTGGATTAGCATTTGAGTCATCAGACTGAGTAAAGCTGATTGCCCTCCACTTATTCAATGGATTGGATAAGTCCTACAAAAAGTCCAACATTCGGTAGGACTTATCCAACCTATTGAATACTTGAATAGAACCAAAAAGTAGAGCAAAGAATAATTCACACTCACTGTCTATCCTTGAGCTGAGACATTGGACTTTTCCTGCCTTTGGATTCGGACTTGAATGTGCAGATTCAGCTCTCCTGGTGCTCAGGCCTTTGTACTGAAACTAGAACTATACCATCAGCTTTCTTGGGTCTACAGCTTGCAACTGCAGATCTTGAGACTTCTCAGTCTCCATAATTATAAATTCTTATAACAAAAATATATTCATATATCACCAATTTATATATTTTATATATGCATATATAAATTTATATAAATACATATATAATTATGTAAGGATAGGGTAATTGTGTAACCTGAAAAAGACAGGGAGAGGAAAAATTATGAATAATATACTAAGCTTAAAATCTAATATTCTCTAATATTAAATCAGATCCAATTTTTAAAATGTTCAACAATAGAAATATATAATCATATACCAAGGTTATAGACATTTAAAATTAGAAAATCATTTAAAATGCTTTGAATTGTGTAAATATTTAGAAAAGCAATCATAAAATAACACCCATAAATACTCTGAACATAACTTTTAAGACAATAGAAGTTATAGGAAAGGACATAACCTCCATATGCATCCTAAGATAATGTTTAATGATAGGTATCACATTTATGCAAAGAATAGAAAGAATAGTATTAAAAGCTATCATTCTGATGGAACTTCTATGTTTGCCTATCATTTATTGGTGATTCTGGAGCAACAATTTCAGGCACTGTGTCCTGGAAAATGATGCACTGTAATCTTTCACAGATACCAGATTTAATAAATATTCAAAATGTATTTTTGTCTCAACTAACCATATATTATGTTATGGGGATGTTTGCCAAGGATTTTCCTAGATTGGATATACATTACTAATAATAAGAGACAAGAGTTTAAGATGAACTTAAAAATTTATTCCCTGGGATCTAATAGAAAGGAATCAGGGCTAAAACCTAAAAGCTTAGTAAAAGAGTTGAAGGATAGCCGAATGAATAGAGAAAGCATTGTCACTGTGGAAACAATGACACAAATCAGAAAATAATTATTTCAAAACAATTTTTTCTGACTTTAGTGTTTTAATATTGAAGCCCTTTGTGTTCTTCCCTCCCTTTCCCCCCAAATTCTATTATTTGGAATTTTATCTTTGAATAAAATCTATTGAGAACATGTATTTTAGAAATCTTAGTTAATTAAATTTTAAATGATAAATACCCTATGACTAGAACTAACAACTTTAATTTTCAGTTAGAATGTTACCTTTTAGAAGTAGATGTAGGGAGCCCATTCACTGTCACTGAGACATTCTAAACAACCCTCAAATTATGCAGCAAAGAATGAAAGCTGTAAAAATTCTCAGTGACTGCTTTGGAAAGATGTTCTTCACATTATTCAACTATGAAAGTAAAAACTACAACAGAGCAGATGCTTGGTTAATTCATATGCAACATTGCTTTCTTGCAATTATTCATAAAATTACTTTTTGTTTTGTTCCAGTTCTCAAATTAATTTAGAACAAAAATAAGAATTAAGTTAAAAAATTTAAATCTTCTTGTGTATTTAGATTATTTACAGAATTATTATTTTTTAATTGATTGAATAAGTAAGACTGTTCTAGTTTATTTTTTTATATTAAGAAGAAAGAATAAAAGACTTAAAACATTACATTCTGTTTCATTAATTATCTGGGCAAAGATTTATAGCAGCCAAGGAAATAAGGCTGTTAAGTGCAGAAACTAAAAGTAATAAGATGAGTTTAATGAATGTTGCCTCAAGTCAATTGAAAAAAATAATTTCCTTTGATTTTCTTTTAATATGTACCTATTTGAAAATTACAATTCATTTATTAATGACAGATATTTTATTATAAACCTTAATTAATGTTACCTCTAAGATCCTTGAGAGGGAAATGGGAATGGCTAAACTTAGCCAACAGTGTTATTTGTATGTATTAGTGGGATTCTTGTATACTTTTGAATTATATAAAAAATTTCTATATTTTTAGCATAATTGTCAAGGCTAATGTGTGAAAATTTATTTATCACGTCTAACTCAATTTAGTCTTAAATTATAAATCATAAAACAGTATTTTAGATTTATAAATAAGTCTATTAAAATTATTATTTTTACTTAGAGTCTCTTCCAGACAAAATATATTTAATTTAATATTGAGTTTATTTTATTAAATAGCTGAATTAAAGAAATGTTCATTAAGAATGACATAGGACATTATGCAACTTTTATAGATATTTTACCTTAAACACAGGATAATGAGCTGAATTGTGAAAACAATTTTGCTATTCTGTAAATATTAATGAATTGCAGCTAGTATTGATTTATGAAAGGTAGTTGGCATTATATTTCCTTGTTGTTACATTGATATTCATGTTCTAAGCCACAAGCTGCTTGTCATCCAATCATACATGATTTGTAATCATCAGAGCTAATAAATAAATCTATCTGGCATAATGCCACAATATCTCAAAATTTATGTGACAGTTTAGTATATAGACCATAAATGCTTTTGTAGGAATGGGCAGACTGTGCTCTTATTTTTGACAATTTTTTTTTTTTTAAAGAAAGATGTAATGTCTCATACTGTGGGAATTTTCCACTTCACTTGAGCCATCTACCTGCTGTAATCATGCAGACTGGGATTTTATATATTTTTAGCCATGATTTGATATTTTGAACATCTTCTGACATGGCACACATGCAAGGCATTATTACTCCCTTTATTGTAGAGTAATCTTGGAAGGGTGAAAATTCCGAATAAGTATTTTAGGGTAACAATATGGGCTTCCAGATAGGTTTTAAAATACCCAGTGATAATGATTAGAACCAGAAAAAAATGTATTACAAAACTTATTCTTAAAGGAGAATTCAAGTGTGCTTTCTCTAAATGGCTAAAGTTCAGGACTATTTAGATTAATATGCATTATACATACTCTGCAAATTAAGTTGAACCGCCTGGGAAATGGATAGCCAATAAACCACTTTATCTATATTCTGCAGGTACTTTGAGTAGTTTCTCACCTGCAACATAATTATAATTCTATTTTGATGTAGGTAGTGCTATAGTAACTAAAATTGTTTTTATTTCTTCTTGGAATTTCCTGCAGAGAAATACAAAGTAATGTAGCCTATTTTAAAACAATATTGTTTCTCTGGATTTAAGCAGTAAAATGTAACCGTAATTCATAAATAGCTAATGTATCCTTCTGTAGAAAATGAAACAGTTATTGTCTATGTTGAGGACTAGGAACAAAATTAAATGTAGACAGTAGAGCCAGATGGAAGATAATCAAGAGGATCATTTCATAAACCATATAAATGTCTAAGCAATATACTACATACTTGAAATTAATTTAAAAAAATGGACAAAATTAAATGCAGACATCATGAGAGTTCCTTGATATTTTGTTAATAAGATTACTTTGGTGACTTTTTAAATCAAAACCATTCACTTAAATGTGTTTGAATTCTTAAAATATGTTTTAATTTTTCTACAAACATTTAAATAAAATTTAGGGTTGAAGTAATTAGGAAGTAGATGGAAAATGTAAATTGGCATCACTAACTTAGATATTTGGGAGAAAAATATGTGCATATGCATTTATGCCAATATATGTATCTATACATATGCAAGTATTGTCCATGTACCCAATATTCAATTTTGAGTAATTTGGATAATTTCACTTTTTTAAAAAACATATACTTAGGAACTTTGCTATATATCATCAGAGTGAACCCAAAAAGATATCTACACTAAAATCTCTAGAATTTATGAACATGTTACATTATATGACAGAGGAGCTTTTACAGTTGTCATTAAAGTTATGAAACTTAAAGTAGTGAGATAATCTTGGATTATCTCTCTGAGTCCAGTCTAATCACATGAGTCCCTAAAGACAGAGAACTTTCTAAATTAGTCAAAGAGATAAGGAAGCAGGAGAAATCAGAGATGTTGAAAGTGTAAGAGGGGCTTGATCTACTGTTGCTGAAGGGGAACACATAGAATGAATGAGAAAGAAAACAGACAGCATCTAGGAGCAACAACAGATCTTTGACAGCCAGTATGGAAACAGGGACCTCAATTCTACAATCTCAAGAAAATTAAATTGGCCAACTTGAGTAACTTTAGAAACAGGTTATTTTCCAGAGCCTCCAGTAAGGAAGGCCACCCTGCCAACACCTTGATTTCAGCTCTATAAAACCCTAGCCTACCCTAACTTCTGACCTACAACTCTGTAAGATAATAAATTTGTGTTGTTTTAGGCCACTAAACTTGTAGTAATTTGTTACTGCAGCAATAGAAAATTAATAGACCATCTTTTAACTTGATAGCTGGATGGAGCTATAAGTTAGTCTATTTTATTTAGTAATTTTCATGTAGGTTACTTGTTAACATGGTAGTATATTTCACATGATAATACTTACATGTGAGAATATGACCCAAATGGAAGACCATACATAGTCACAGCTGTTTCTACCTCTCTGTTAATTTCCCCATCATAACTTCTATACTGGACCATTATAGGTAGCTGCATTTCCACACCCCCTTGCTTGACCATCTTGATAACAGAATGAGCAGAAGACTAACCCTCCTGCGTTCTCCCCTCAACAACAACAACAACAACAACAACAACTAAATTAACTGTTAACCTAAACATAAAAGGTGAAAGTGAGAGGCAACAAGCATTTATTGGGTATTAAAAAGAATAGCTATTTAGGAAGCACTGATTCAGGTGGAAACCCAAATAATGTTCTGATTAAGAGATGAAGGCAGAGGGTTTTTATGAGAAAGAGAAGGGGAACAATTACATTATTGGAAGGAAGACATTTCTATCAGTGCCGATAAGCTAACACGCTGACGCAAATTTTGATTTCAGCCTGGTAGTCGTTAGTTTACCATCGTCATAACATCTGTTTTTCTTGTTATGTTTGCTAACAGTTCCTTTGGGGCACAATGCTGCTTTAGGCTCAGTACATAGGTTATTTTGCCCTGTTTTAATATTTCAAAAATTGGAGTCATAAGACACACAAGGCATTTCCTCTGGGATGGCAGCTCTGACTCCATTGTAAAGTGGCTCTGTTCATATTATGTTTTTACACTTTCATGTTAGATCAAAAGCATTGTTTCAGTTCACATTTGGGCCTAATCATGCTAATTGCACATACTGCTAAAAAAATTATGCCGTTTTCTTTTTAAGGCAGGACTATCATATTATCTGCTTTCCAATGATTAATTGTGGCATCCACATGAATGTATTTGCAATGTTTGATTTATCTTAGACTACATGCAAATTCTTTTTTTCATTATTGAAATATATCTGAATATAACATTGTGTAAGTTTAAAGTATACAACATGTTGATTTTAGACATTCATGTATTTCAGTATGACTGCTATTGTACCATTAGCTAGCACCTCTATCATGTCATATACTTATTATTATTTTTTGTGGTGGGAGTAAATAAGATCTACTTTTCTTTGTACAATATTGTTATCTGCAGTTGCTGTACTATGCATTAGATCTCCAGGACTTATTTATTTGCTGGTTGTAATTTGTATTCTTAAATAACATCTATCCTATTCCTCTATCCCCCAACATCTGGTAACTACCATTGAACTCTCTGTTTTGTGGAGTTCAGATTTTTTCAGATTCCACGTATAAGTGATATTGTACAGTATTTGCCTTTGTCTGACCTTGCTCGATGTCTTCGACCATCACTGTTGTTGTAAATGGCAGGATTTCCTTCTTTCTCATGGATGAATAATATTCCACTGTAGGTATGTATATATATCATATATTTGTAATCTATTAATCCATTGACTTAGGTTGTTTTCAAATCTTGGCTATTGAGAATAATGCTGCAGTAAATATGAGAATGTATATATTTTTTCAATAATCAGTCTATATTTTTTTTGGACGTGTACCTGGAAGTGTAGTTGATAGATTGTTGGGTAGATAGTTTTAAATTTTTGAGAAAACTCCATACTGTATTTTATAATAACTGAAACTATTTAAATTCCCACCAACAGTGCATTAGTGTTCTCTTTTCTCCACATCCTCACCAACAGTTGTTATGGCTTGTCTTTTTTATAATATCCCTTCTACAATTCTTTTTCCTTTTCACTTTTTTTAAAAGACTTTGGCCATGAGAATGAGACACATAAAACATCCTTTATTTCTTGTAGGAGCACTCTTAACTTTCATTAAGAAAAAAATAATGATGGTAGTTTATTCTTTCAAATGCTGATAATTAAAAACAAATGTTTTAGAAACAAAGAATCTTTTATATCAAACAATCAGGCCAAAAATATAACAATTATTACAACAAAATTGAAAACTTAATTACTAGGGGTTTAAGATACATTTCTGAAGTGAAAAACATCTTTTTTATTTCCCTATGATTATTGAATCTCTTGAAGTTTTTCTTTTACTTGATTTCAGCAGGTGACTAAGGAAGTTTATTGTTTATATCCTCTGATTTAATAACATCTGATTTCACTATTTTCTTCCTATATTAAAATGAACCATATAATTAACATATACTGCAAAGCCAGATAGAATTAAATAGTCTGTAACATCATCCTTGCATAAATCAGGCAAACTTGCCACAGTTTGTGTCTTTTGTGATTATGCTTCTATACCTGCATTAACATAATGGATGTGTAGGCCACCAGAAAATGTTTTAATTTATTGAACCATGTTACCATTAACAGAAAGTGTCAGGATAATAAAGTAGCTGATTCCACACTTTGTAGAAACCTTGAAAACAAGGCTCTTCATCTAGTACTATAATTCATCTTACTCATTTTTTTTGACAACATATACATTACCAAAAATTAGATTTTTCTGCATATAGTATTGTGATATCAGTAGTCTTGCTTGTTATGCTCAAGATACATATTAGTGGTTGGAACAGAAATAAAGGCATACAAAGTAGTTCAGAAACTACATATCTGTCTATGAATTTAATTTGCTGGCCTACAGAGTATTAACAACAAAACATAAGATAATATATTTAAAATCCATGATTATTGTGATATCTACAAAATACCAAAAATTCAGCTTAAAATTTTCATTTTGTAAGGACAAAAACAGGCTGTTTCTTCTAGACTTTAAAGTCAGGTAACATATTTTTCAGAAAACTTGCAATAAAAATAGAAATAACAGTAAAAATAATGAGGGTGTTATTATAATATTGACTGTTTACTAAATGAATATTTTATCACTTCTAATCTCATCAAGTGAGGGATTGGTATTTTTATTTTTGGGAAGAGAACTTTGTGGTTCATAGAGAGTTAAAACTTAATAATGGACACAAAGCTAATAATAACAGCTGGGATTCAAGCCTTAGTTTGTGTGCATTAAATAATGATGTGCTACTTTGAAAATATGATTTACCTTGTCTTCAGGTGAAAGTGGTATAAATTATTAATATATTATTTATCAATTTTATACTTAGAATAGCTTTCAATCTTTAACAAGTTGAGTTTGGACTCCATCATTCCTCTGTGAAGAATATATAAGAGTATCAATAAATGAAGAACCTAGTAACCTTGTAAGATAGTCACAAAGTTGAGTATATTATCAATACTTCAAAACCAGTTATTTGCGGTACATCAAAATGGAGTCAGCTAGATATCTGATTGCAAAATTAAAATGTATCAAAAAACTACTTAATATATAAAAAGATGTTAGATAATTTTAAATTTTTATTAATAAGGATGAAGATTTCTGCCAATGGCCATTATGGTTTATCTGGGACCAAATTTAACCTCCTGCAATACTACTAGCAAACAAAATGAAAAAAAAAAACATAATAAAATATATGAAACAACTCTTTTCAGATATTGGACAATAGGTAATACAGGACCGTGATCCCCGAGAGAAGGGAAGTAAATCAGACTTGTAATTATCCTGACTTTCTTCTTTAAGGCATTATTCAGGCCACAGTGCAAAGAGGGGAATCCCAAGCTGAGCGAGGGACCCTCACTGCATTGAAGAATTAGCAATAACAGGGGAGCTGAGGTGCTTGAAAATTTTAGTATATTATCCTGAGCATGGAGAATCTATATAAAAAAAGAACTCCAGAAATTTGCAGTAATGTTTCCTTGAGTGTTTGCTTACTACTAGATGGTCCATGACAAGTGTGAAATTCTCAAGGACAGGCAAAGAACAATCAGAGTGTTATAAACTGAAAAGTTTCCAGAACTCAATACAAGGTGAGGGATGTTCCATCCCTGACCAATCAGAATGGAGCATCCTCAGAGATCACTCAGAGCATTCTCAGAAAGCCGAGATGAGTCATAACTTAGTAGTGGAAGTCAACTATCTCTTAAGTGAGGACTCTTCTAGACCCATCCTGGCACATTTTGAAACACAACTCAACTTGATCGGAGTTTTCAGTAAGCAATTCAATTCCCAGGAAAAACAAAGCATTATATTCTTTAAAGAAACACTTAAATTCAGACACTCAAAATATAACATGTGCAATGTTAATATACAATTAAAAATTCCAATGCAAGCCAAGAACAAGAAAATGTGGTTCAAAATTAGGAAAAAGAAATCGGTAGAGAAATAGATTCATAAATGACAGATTGTATTTATCAATGTGATTTATTACTTTTATTGCATGTAGTAATAAGTGTTTTCCCCCATCGATACATTATTTTAATTGTGTGAATATTCCACAATATATTTATTAATCTATTGTTAAAAATCAAGTGAAATATTTTCAGCTTTTGGCTACTGTAAATATCAATATAAAAAATTTTTACAAGTCTTTTGGTAAATAATTTGCAAGTTACTTTTAGGTAGTAGTAGAATGGTTAGAGATGGAATGGCTGGGATATTAGGTATGCATATATTTACATTTGAGTAACACTGCCGAATAGTTTTCCAAAAGGATTTAACAATTAAAAACCACAACTGCGGTGCTTAGGAGTTGCGATTATACACATTCCAACATCACTTGATATTAAACATCATTTTTCTCTTGTAGTTATTCTTGTAGTTGCAGGACTATCTTATTGTTCTTTTAATTTTTATTTCCCTTTTGACTAAAGAGATTGAGCATCTTTTTATATTCATATAGGACATTTATATATCTTATTTTATGTAATGTCTATTCAAATATTTTGCTCATGTTTTTCTTGGGAGAGAGGAGACTATCTTTTTTTCAATCAATTTATTGAAAAACTACATACTTTAGATATGAGTTCTTTTTCAGATATATGTGTTGAAATATCTTCTCACATTCTGTGAATGTTTTCGTTATTTAAAGAGATCTTTTAATGCACAATTTGAAAATTTTTAATGATGTCTAATTCATCAGTTTTTACATGATATGTTTATTGCTTTTTGTGTCTAGTTTAAGAAATTTCTGCCTACCTCAATTTCCTGAAGACATTTTTATTTTGTTATCTTTAAGAGCTTACTAATTTTACTTTCATATTTAAGGCTACGACATACCTGGGATACATCATAGCCTTTTGTATGACCTGAGATAAAGGGAAAGGTTTACCCTTTTTTCTCACTAGAAAACTCCACTAGATACAGAACATTTGTTGAAAAGGACTGTTGTTACCTCATTGTATTTAAAGGCAACTTTGCTATAAATCTGTTACATGTATTATGTGTAGGTCTCTTTGTAGGCTTTATAGCCTATTCCATTTGTCTTTTTATCTCTATGCACTCTATTTGTCCCCACTCCATATGTTCCCACTGCCTTAATTTTAAGGTCTCTAACTTTCCTCTCCAAGCTTGTTCCCTTTTTTTTTTTTTTTTGGCCGTTTGAATTTTCATATGAGCTTTATAATTAATTTCTTTATTGACTTTATAGTCAATTTCAATAACAAAATCTGCTGTGATCTTATTTAGAATTACATTGAATTTAAAGAGTAGATTATAGAGAATTAACCATTTAACCTTTAGTTATCAGTATGGAATATATCTGATTTAAATGGGTTGTTTAAATCTCTCTCAGTAATGTTAAATAGTTTAGAATATATGGCATTCACATTTATACTATTTTATAAATTTAGTAGTTATTTAATGCTTATTAATTCTAATTACAAGTGACAATTTGATTTGAGTTTTTCAATTTTCTATTGTTATTCCATAGAAATAAAACAGACTGAATTGTTTTATTTCTGAAAATAAACTGATTTGAAACTTAAAGTCTAATTAATATTATAAGATTTACCAGTTAATATATAGGTTCTGCCAGTACTTTAGTAGAAAAATTGACATGATTAAATGCATTTAATGGGAAAGTAAGAGACAATATTGTATCATTATCTGACTCCATAAGCTGTACTTCTTCAACATGCCACTTCTGTATCTATGGTAAATTATCCCACACAAATAAGACCATTATTGAATGCTCACCCTGGTAAAGGTGTATATTGGAAACTGTTATTACCATCATATTAGTTATAGACATGTCTCAATGAGCTTACATGAGATAAATAGTTAAATTTTAAGAGTTATTTGAAAAACAGATGCTTATAATTTAGATACAGACATTTCAATAATAGATTATTTATAGAGTTATTCATTTTTACATTATATTTATTATTATATTTTTAAACTTGAGTCACTTTCTATTATTAAGATCTTAATAGCATGTGTATGTGTGAATACTGCTTTCAAGATTTTATGATTTTTAAAAAGAAAATATTAAAATAGAGCTGAATCATTGCCAACTGCTGAGGTAGATAATGTAAGTTTTCATTTCAATGGAGTGTTAAATAAAAGGCAAGTTCCCATAGCTTATCATTCTACCTGACAACAGGCACTTATAATTATTTAGCACTGTTATTTGAGGGATTTTTTTTTTTTTACTTCTAATTTGATTTCAAGAATAATGTACTTTCCCCAGACACAGGAAATCTTATCAGTCTAATTTTTCCCTTTCTGTTTTATAAAGAAAAATAATGTGCCCTCTAGAGTCACAGAAATAAGTTATACTTTTTATCCAATGTCTTTCTTCCTCTTTTCTGGTTTCTTTATTTTTTTCTAGAGATTTACTATCACTAACATTTAAGAGTTGAGGTAGCTCTTAAAAAGTTTATATAGAAGAGTCCTTGGGGAAATGTTTTCAACCCACGGCAAAATCCCAATTCTGCCTGCAAGTCCTGCCCTTTATGAAATAGTTATAGAAAAAAAAAAAACATAGGTACAAGAATCAGAAAGAATTTATACCTGAACCTGCTGTCTTTCACTGCACCACATACCACTGCATAGAATCCTTCTCTCTATTATGTACTATATCTCTTCAAACCTAGAGATATTAGTAATAAAAATATGTTGACAGAGTCCATGGCGATTTTCCTATCAAGAAGATAATGTCAGAAGAGACAAAGATTTTAAGACATTTTTTCTAATTGCAGTTATTTTTAATAAAAGTACCAGGTAGTTCTATAGGTGCAATTCCAAAGATGTAACTAAAACTGAACACGACTCCGTTTAGCAACTCTACTATAGCAAATAAACTTTGAAGACCTAATTTTTTCTCAAGACAGAAGCTAAGATCCACTAAATGTAAAGAATTCTTTCCATGGTTCTTGCAGCATTTTTCATCATTTAATATTTTATCAAGACAACTTTTTAACTTAATAGAAACTTGTGTTGAATATCTGTGTCTATAAAGACAAAGGGTTATTTCTCGGGAATATTTATAATTGACAAATTGGATAGCATAGCTTGAAAGCTCATTTAAAATCAGGCATTAAAAAATATGATTCGTTTATCCATTTCTATTTTTTAATTGATCTTGTTTGAATATTTGAAAATTTGATTGCTAAAGATGGAGGACACATGCTTAATTTATACCTTTTCTCCCAACTGATGTAGATTTAAGAACCAGCTGATTGGAATGGCTTGTGAAACAATTTGTTTTTCTGTGTGTTTTTTATGTAATGAAATTAGATTATTTAAATTATTTAAGATTTTGTGTTGTTCCACATGATATAATGTCTTTAGAGAAAGCAGTTTCTATTCCATGTTGTTGCTACTAGCAACAGACATTTAATTCAGTAAACATATTACATTGTGGAAAATAATCAGCTCTCTTTGGGGAAATAAACCAAAGGGAGTTGTTTGATATTTCTGTAAAAGTGAGAGGTTTTGTGTTTCTACATCTTACTAAGCTACATGTAGCCTTGAGTAAATTATTTAACCTTTCAGAATTGCAGTTTCTGCATTTATAAAATGAAAATGTTAGTAACAATCCCATAAGCATATTTTGATGAATAAATTAGAAAATATTTGTGAAGTGTTTACCACTCTGCCTGACATTTATATATGCTATACAAATTCTAGCTACTTTCACTACTAATATAGAATTCTACTTATTTTGAGTATTCAAAAATTTAAACTTGTTATCCTCTAATGAAACTGCATTACTTAAATCTTCTGTTATCTGATTTTGAAAATAAAAACAATTATGTTAAACAGATAGTTGAATTGATATGTTTGAGTACTTAATTAAAGCACTAAATTTTAGGATAGCTAGAGAATAATAAAATTTATATTTTCATATATACTCAGTATGTACATTATGTTCAATAAATAATATTTGTTGAATTAATAAACTCATAAGTAAAATGAGATAAAAATAAAAATAATGCCTACTAATGTAGTCAAAATTAATGTTCTGAAAAAAAACTTGGATAGAAATAGAGTACTAAAAACTCAGACTTACACCTACAATCTAGCAATATTTATTCTAGAAAATAGTGGAAAATTTTATCTCAATATCTGCTAAGAAGAAGTAAAATGTAGAAAATAAAAGTACCAGATTAGAGTCAGGAACTCAGATTTTATTCTTTATCTTCACCCCAAACTTTTCCATTAACTATCCAGCTCTATCATCTTCAGAGTGTTTTATTTTTCTAGGCTTAGTTGCCTCACCTGAAGAAACAAATATTAGTTTTAAAGATTTCTAAGGTAACCTCAATCTAAAATATCTGTAATAAACTTTCCAATGAGTGATACTCAAGTCTAAGCATAATGCATAGATACCAGGAGTCTTATAAAAGTCCAAGAGAAATACCAGAACCGGAGAATGACTTGCAGGGGAATATATAGTTGACTCTTGAGCAGGTGGATTAGGGGCGCTGACCCAACATAGACAAAAATTTGTGTATAACTTTTAACTTACTCAAAACTTTACTGTGTCCCTCCATATCCTTGGGGGATTGATTCCAGGACCCCCACAGTTATCACAATCTGAGGATGTTCAAGTCCTATATATAAAGTGACATAGATCAGTGTACACAGTAAGCTCTCTGAATTCATGGATTCCCAACCGAGGATCAAAATAGCACAAGTATTTATTTAAAAAGTATATATGGACTCATGCAGTTCAAACCTA
Organism: Eidolon dupreanum; assembly: GCA_028627145.1. Lineage (NCBI taxonomy): Eukaryota > Metazoa > Chordata > Mammalia > Chiroptera > Pteropodidae > Eidolon > Eidolon dupreanum. Next base: position 26,196,008 of record CM053513.1, read on the forward strand.
TGTTGTTCAAAGATCAGCTGTATATGTAATTAGGTGAAAATTTAGGATAGGTACCTTAATTGATAGTTTTTATATAAAATATTGAGAAAAAGAAATAATTTTCACAATTTCCAAAATATCAAATTACAAGAAATAACATCTCCAAAGCTAATTACAGTTTACATTTAACTATCTTTGGCCTATGGGAAATACATAAGTTAAAATATGTTAGAAGAGCTAATTGACTTGAGCAGTTCAATCAAATCATCTATCTGTACCTCGGTTTCTTTATCATTAGAATGGAATAAAAACATATATCTTTTTGATTTATATTCTACATATGAATGAAATAATATGGTTCTTGCTCTTTTCCATATGGTATATTTCGCTAGGCATGATACCCTCAAGATCCATCCATGTTATTGCAAATGGCAGTATTTCATTTTTATAGCTGAGTATAGTTCAATTGTATATATGTACCACATCTTATTACCCCAATACATTTATTTTAAAAAAGAAAATAAAATATCCCCAATATGTTTAAAAGATGAAAAAGACTATAGATGATATAGATGATATAGATATAGATATAGATATAGATATAGATAGATATAGATATAGATATAGATATAGATATAGATATAGATATAGATAGATATAGATAGATATAGATAGATATCTCAGTCATTGAATGAGCATGAAATAAGGTAATGTATATGATACAATTGGTAAGAACTCAACAAATGTTAGTTATTATTCTCCCTCTCTAGACTGTGAAGTTTTTCTTTTCTTCTTTTTTTTTTTTATTTTTTGGGGTAGAGGGAGAGTTGGTTTTATTCACCACTGTGATGGGGTTTCAACATTTGTCTCATAGTAGACATGATAAATTTTGTGAACTCATAAGCTTGACTGTACGCATTGGTAGATTTTGCCTCTGATAGTGCAGGCTTTGAAAATCCATGATTCTGTTTCAGTCTGTATGGAACTGTGATTGAGACTGTCAACCCAGACTAATGAAAATAAGGTGAAGAAATGTTATTAACTTTTAAACAGACTCTTAGCCTTTCTGGAGAGCCACTGGTAATGAGTCATCATGCTATTTTTGTAAGGCTATCAAGTCTGATTTTAGAATAGAATCTTTGGCTGTGACAGGCCTCATTTATATAATATTTTATATAATACTAAAATGATATTTCAATTTATATTGTATCTTAGAAAAATAGTTGTGAAGAAAGGGCAAAGGAAGCTTAGAACAAATGTTCATTCTGGAAAATAACTACATATCTTCATCAAATAAATCCAATTTCGATAATATGTTATCAAAGAAAGCAAAAGTTAGACTCAGATTCTGGTCCTGATTAGTAACTATTGATATTGGACAAGAAAATAATTTATTTTAGATTAAACTTTATTTTTATTCTGTTAGAAGTTCAAATTCCTTAACAAGAAGAATTTTGAACCAGACAGTCTCCAATATCTCTCATAGCACTGTGATTATGGACACTAAAAAGAATTCTCATTACATTTATTTCTCTCCTCAATATTAATGACAACCTGTTTGGTTCATAGGAATTTTCAGGCTTATAGTATAAATATACATTTCTAGATTGTATCTTCTAATTTTTTAAATTTTTATTTACTACTATTGACAAAATTTTCTATTTACATACTGAGAGACTGTTTCAGGGCTTCTATAACTTTTAAGCATCACCATAAATTTACTCCTTTAGAAATATATTAAATAAAGATAGTTTATTAATAAGTTTTGTGGTTTTGTTTGTGGTATCATATACCAGTCATATAAGTATAGGCTGACTTTAAAATTATGAATCTCTTTACATTAAAACAATATAAATGTCCTTTCTCTTTTTGTAGAAATCTATTTCTCTATGTTTTTGTGCAACACACTGGAGTAACAGACTCTGAAAAAATATGAATTTTATTTCAAGATTTAAATCAAAATCGACATTTTTTTAAAAATCACCAAACATAGGTATACATAAATAAAAATATTTAAAAAAAACAAATTTAAAATATTTGGTATCATTTAGATGTACTTAATGATGGTAAGAAAATCTTAATTAGAATGATATTAAACTACCTGGATGAAGCATCTCTGAATGCAAGGCAATTCACCTGGCTCGTGATCAAACTATAAGCTCAAAAATTTATTTTTTTCAGCTCATCTGGGGTATTGTGTTTTACTCTGTAGGACATTTGTAATTATAAATAGAGCTTAATATGGTAACATTAAATAATTAGTACATATGTAAACTTCTCATTGTAACAAGGTGTCTTCTCTTTAAAAATGACTTCACATTAGGTTTCTAATGGCTATGGCATATGTTTATGTTATCTATAACTTGAAAGCAAACTTTCTAGGTTGAGTGGAATGGAGGATTCATGGAAAGACTATTGTTGTCAAGGGAAAAGAAATTATCAACCTGAAACATCTCACTTAGGGCAACCATAGCTATATTCACTAAATCTACAAAATAACAAAATAATTAAATCAGAAATGGTGTTTCCTCACATCCTTATTTGAAACACCACGCTAATCACATCACATAATACTTAATTACTGACTGATGACTCTTCTGCCATTCGAGAAAACATTTTCTTTGTTTTGTTTTATTTATTTTAATATATTTAATTTTTTTTTTCAATTACAGTTAGCATACAATAGTATCATAGTTTTAGGTGTACTACAAAGTAATTAGACATTTATGTATCTTACAAAGTGATAACCCCAAGAAATCCAGTACCCATCTGACACCATACATAGTTATTACAAAATTATTGATCATATTTCTTATGCCATACTTTGCATCCCCATGACTATTTTATAACTACCAATTTTTACTTCTTAATCCCTTACCCTTTTTCACTCCTTCAGGCCCCTTCCCATCTGACAACCATCAAAATATTCTCTGTACCTATGAGTTTGTTTCTGCATTGTTTGTTTATTTTGTTCTTTAGATTTACATGTAAGTGAAATCATATGGAATTTATCTTTCTCTGACTTACTCCACTCAGCATAATATTCTCTAGGTTCATGTATGTTGCTGCAGATGGCAAGAACTTATTATTTTTTCATGGTTGAGTAATATTTTATTATATATGTGTGCCATCTCTTCTTTATCCATTCATCCATTAATGGACACTCAGATTGTCTCCATATCTTGATTATTGTAAATAATACTGCAATAAACATATGAATGCACATTTCTCTTCAAAGTAGTGTTTTGGGTTTGTTTGAATAAATACTGAGAAATGAGATTACTGGGTCCTTCTTTATCCCTTGTTATAGCCTTTGTTTTAAAGTCTATTTTGTCTACTATAAAAATTGCTACATCTGCTTCCTATATTTATCTGTTTGTTTCCATTTTTGTGAAATATATTTTTTTATCCCTTTTCTTTTGGTCTCTGTGTGTGTCCTTCTATCTGAAGTGAGTCTCTTGTAGGCAGTATATGTAAGGGTCTTGTTTTCTTATTTATTCAGCCACCCTATTGTTTGTTTGGAGCATTTAATCCACTTACATTTAAAGAAATTGTTCATAGATACATAGTTATTACCATTTTATTATTCACATTTTTGATCTTTTGTTTCTTCTTCTTAAAAACAACCCTCTAACATTTCTTGTAATATTGGTTTGGTGGTGATTAACTCATTTAGTTTTTTTCTTTTCTGAAAAGCTCTTTATCTGTCCATCAATTCTAAATGATAGCTTTGCTGGAAAGAGGATTCTTGGTTGTTGGTCCTTTCTTTTCATCACTTTGAATATTTCATGCCAATTCTTTCTGGCCTGCCAAGTTTCTATTGAGAAATCAGCTGACAGTCTGAAGAGAACTCTTTTGTAGGCAACTAACTGCTTTTCTCTTGCTGCTTTTAAGATTTTCTCTTTGACTTTAACCTGTGGCATTTTATGATGTGTTTTGGTGTGGACCTGTTTGGGTTCATCTTATTTGGGGTTTTCTATGCTTCCTGGGCTTGAATGCATGTTTCCTTCACCAGGTTGGAGAATTTTTCTGTCATTATTCCTTCAAATAGGTTTCAATTCCTTACTCTCTTCTTCTGGTACCCCTATGATGAGCATGTCGACACACTTGATATTGTCCCAGAGTTCCCTTAAACTATCTTTATTTTTTTTAATACTTTTTTCTTATTGCTGTTCTGATTGGGTGTTTTCTGCTACCTTGTCTTTAAAGTCACTGATTCAGCCCTCTGCTTCATCTAATCTACTGTCAATTCTCCCTAATGTATTTTTTATTTCAGTGATTACATTCTTCATTTCTAACTGGTTCTTTTTTTATGTTTTCTATCTCTATTTTTATGTTTTCTATCTCTTTGTTAAAGTTCTCACTGAGTTTATCTACTCTTCCACTAAGTTCATTAGCCTCCTTATAATCAGTTTTTTAAACTCTGCATCTGGTAGATTTCTTGTCTTTATTTTGTTTAGTTCTTTTCCAGAAATTTTGTTCTGTTCTTTTATTTTCTTTTTCTCTCCATGTAACTTCCTTCCTGTGTTTGTTTCTATGTATTAGGAAGGGCTGCTATGTCTCTGGGTCTTAGTAGAGTGATTTTATGTACAGTCCTGTGGGGCCAGTAGCACAGTCTCCCTGGTCACCCGAGCCATGTGCTCCAGGTGTGTCACTTGTATGGGTTGTGTGTGCCTTCCTGTCATAGTTGAGCCTTGTTTGCTGTTTCCACGTCACTGGAAAGGATTGATCCATAGGCTGGTTGTTTGAGAGAACTAGCCTGTGACTACTAGGGAAGAACTAATGTGTAGAGGCTGACCCATAAAGCAAGATTCACTTTAGCAGAACTCTGACACCTCCCTGTCTGCCTGTTGTGTGTGCTGTTATTGTATATGGCTTTGGGTGGTGCCCAGGCTTGTTCAGAAGCTGGCCAATATATGTGCCAGCCCTGAGCCTCCTGAAAGAGTTCCCTACCACAGGCCAATTTCAGCCACAGGCCTGTGCTTTGCTTGAGACCACCTGGAGTGACTCACCAAGCAGTTTGCAGATGGCTGTCACCATTGCTGGTCTTGAGAGAGACCAAAGCCATAAACCTAGGCCTGCTGCTGCTAGTACTGGGCTTGGGGCTGCTCAGCAAGAGGTACAGAGCATGATAAGGCCAAATGTTGCCTGTCTGGGTGTTGTGATCCTTTGAGAGATTTCAGGAAAGTCTATAGCATGAATCAAATATTCTGTTTGTATGAAAAATTTATTGGAAGCAGCTTGGGTAGGCCCACTATTTGGGTGGGGCAGGGACTCAAGGAATCTGCAGGGTGAGATGATCAGTGTTAGTTAGGTTTATGGAAACTCAGATATGGCATCTGCTTGCATCTGCACGCCAGGAGAGGAAAGCACTCAACAAAGAAACAAAGGATTCTTCCAATACTTCTGTGTGGGAGAAAGCTACTCCTTCAGCCCTCACCATGAAACCAGACAACTCAGTTTTTTTTTCTATATGTCCCTGGCACCCCCTAAGCTGCCACCCCAGTGCTGGAGATCAGAATGAACAAAGCCATCAATGACTAAGTCAGTATGTGGGCCATTTAAGAGAAACACCTGGGACTTTAGTCACCTTCTATCTCATTCAGCCACAATGTCCACTGGTTTTCACAGCCAGAAGTTTGAGGACTTCTCTTCTCAGCACTAGATCCCTGGGCTGGGGAGCCTGGTGTGGGGCTGGGAACCATTGTTCCACCAAGGGGACCTCCACAGCCAAGACATACTTCCCAATTTTTAACTGCCACTTGCAAGCGTGAGATCAGCTTGTTCTGTCTCTGTCCCTCTTACCAGTCTTGAAGTGGCTTCTTCTATATGTCCTTAGTCATAGGACTTCTGTTTAGCTAGACTTCAGGGGATTCTCAATGATGGGTATTCTGTAGTTCAGTTGTAATTTTGATGTAGTCATGAGAGAAGGCAATCATAGCATTTACCTTTTCTGTCATCTTTACTGGAAATCGAAAAAATATTTTAGATGTAAGTTTCAATGTTTTTATTCTAAAGAAAATCTCACATTTCTTTCAATTTATTGTATCTATAAATTTGTTTTTGTTATATATTTCTAAAATTTTCTTCACTCTATATTTATTAGAAACTTCTATGCTGTTATATAACTGTTCATTCAATTTTAGTATTTTAACATTATGATAATATTACTGTCATATTAACTCTAACCAGCATTATTAATTGTAAAAAACATCATCTGAGTTCATAAGTGATTGAGCTCAGATATGAATCTATATAATCTGGCTCCAAGTACTGTACTGTTAATTATTTTCATATACACTATCTCACTAGATTATTCCACAGTATGAAAAAGCATGGTTTATTTACCTGTTCTTCTGTTGGTAGAGATAAATTGTTTCTTGCTTTTCCTATACAAAATAATACTATTTTGTATGTTTTGTACAAATATCCTAGTGCAAATGTAAAAGAATTTACCTGAGACATAAATTTATGACAAATTGGTAGGTTGTAGGATATGTAAAAATACAAATTTATTAGATAACTTCAAACATTGCCCAAGGTCATACTAACACTTTATGTTCTCACAAAAGCATACAACTATTGACTTTGCTTCATATTCTAGCCAAATTAGAATTTTAAATTTGTTCCCATTTAGTGTGCGTGTAATACACTTACATTGTGTTTTTAATGTGAATTTTTTACTAACTAGTTGACATCTTTTTATTTGTTAATTGCCTAATATGATTTCCTCTTTTGTAAAGTGGCCACTTAAGGCTTCTGCTTATTTTTAAGTGGGCTCTCTCTCTTTTTTCTAATTGTAAAAGTTTTCAATATATTTTAAATATCAGTTATTTTGTTGGTTACATGTGCTACGAACATTTATTCACTCTGTTTTGTACACTGTCTTTATAGAAGATTAATTTGTAATGTTATTGAATATAATTATTTCCAATAATTAGTAACTATTTAATTTTAAGAAATTATTTCTCTTCCTGAAGTTATGAAAATATTCTTTATTATTTTCTAAAATATTTATAATTCTGCTCTTCACATGTAAAATTATAATACATAAGGAATCGATTTTTAAGTGTGGTATAAGGTAGGGACAAAATTTAATTATTTTCTTATATGGGTATCCAATATAATAAGGAGTTTTTTATTTAAAAGTCCCTTTTCATCAATGATTTCTAATGCCACCTTTGTTATATATCAAGTGACCATCTCTTTATAGAACTGTTTCTATTTATATGTCATCATCTTTATCAACACCTTATTCTTCTACAAAGTTCCTTGGCTATTCTTAACCATTTGACTTCCAAATGAATTTTCAAATCAGATTTTCTAATTTTCTAATTTATATTTTAAAATAAATATTTCATAACATAAGTGCCATTAACTATCATTAGTAACTAAATCATGACACAATCAATCATGGGAAAATCATACCTTGACATCTGTCTTAGGCTATTTGGGCTGCTGTAACAGAATAACCATAGACTCAGTGGCTTATGAACAATAGAAATTTATTTCTCGCAGTTCTAGAGGCTGCAAAGTCCAAAATCAAATGGCTGGCAGCTCAGTGTCTGGTGAGAACCTACTTCCTGGTTCTTTTTGCTTTGTCCTCACATGGTAGAAAAGTCAAGATATCTCTCGATTCACTTTTTAAAGGCACTGATCTCATTTATTAAGACTTTACTCCCTTTACCTAATTACCTTTCAAAGACCCTACTTCCAAATACAATCACTTTGGGTATTAAGATTTCCACAAATGAATTTTGAGGGAACACAAATATTCAGTCTATAGCAACATTAAAATCAAGCACTACCTTGTTTAGAGCTGTTATTCTTTAGACAGCCATTTAGTTTCAGTGTTTTCCATGGCTGCAATCTTTTCTTTCCTTTCTACTATAACCATATAACCTGATATAGAGAATGATAGATTAATATGGAAAAGTGACAGAACAGTGGCTTATATAAAAAATAATTAAATACAATCTTATTAGGCCATTGACTAACACTAAACACATTGGTCACATTATATTATTTTAAAATATTAGAGGTGACCACGAAGACCTTAAAATTTCCTCTTAGCTTGACTAAACTTTACATAGCTTCTTCCTGACTCTTGGCCTATGGTATCCTTTTCGTTAGAGAATTTACTTTAGAAAATTTGTAATTGCGATTATTTTCCCTGGCCCTTTTAACTGTAAATGTTCTTTCAATCTCTTGCCAGTTTTAAAACCCAGAAATATCTTTCTCAAGAACCTGGGAAATATCTTTGCTAATGTAATCGGCAAAGAAGATATTATCCATCTCTCTCTGTCTCTGAAGGACCTAACTTTGATAAACACTAATTGGCAAACACAGATGGCTTAATTGCACTGCTCAACCTCCCCCCAACCAATATCCTCCAGTACTTTTCCACTAGCCCACACCTGTTCTTAAAAACCCATCAGCCTTTTGTTTGTGTGAGGTTGAGTTCATTCTCTCTCCCCTATTGTTATAGTCTCAATAAAGTCTCCCTTGCCTCTTTAACTTGTCTAGCCCAATTTTTCTTTGACAAGAAGACAGTTAATCAATAAGAATTAAATTTTGTCAGAGCAAGAATGTATAAATAATTTTATAAATACATATTTATTTGTTTTAACTTAATGAAGCATGTTTCTAGGGAAAATAACTTTGAAGAAGTGTTTAAATGTAATTAAAATTAAAGAAAATTAAATAATTAATTTCTCCAATTGTAACTTAACACATTGTAATACAATTTGTAAGACACTACAGAAGATATTAGCTTAGCTCTGTAATTAAGTTCTGTTCAGTAGTGGAAGGGTTTTGTTAAAATATGTAGGTCTGGTCTGCAATGTCGTGGAATTTAAAAATGTTCAGTTTCATCACAGTTTTGATATATTATTTTTATTTGTTAGGAAGCAGTAACTGGCTGTTTTTAACTAAGGAGAAAATCAGTGACATCTGCTTATGTATGGAAACTAGTTCAGAAAATAAGTTAGGCAGAAATAATGTATTTTTCAATTATATTTTCTTATTCGTAAATACTTTCTACAAATACGGGAGGCAGAGTGTAGATATATCTGAAAATTTTAAGATATGAGTATGAAATAATTGTTCTTTTACTACCATACATTTAGCATTTTTTATTTGTTTGGCTTCATAAAATTACACTCACTGGTATGCTATAAATGTTTATCAATTAGCTCTCAGAGGGGGGGAAAGAAAAGCTCTAACTTGTAGTGTTTGCCAATATCCCTGGTATAAACCTCTAAGCTTCCAAAGCGATACCATTTAATAAGGAGTTGGGAAGAGATATGCAAAACCAATTCTTGCAAACTGCTGTAAGCCAGATTCAATATACTTCTGGTTATAGATATAATTTAACATTATTAAATTATATACTTGTTTACAAATTAATTCTGGTTATCCTTCCTTTCAGACCTTAGACCCAATTGAGCATGTTTGCCCTTTTGTATTTGAATGAGGCCTTGTGACTACTTCTGGCCAGTGAGTGATAGCAGAGATAACGCATATCACTTTCAGTCCAAAATATTAAATTGCCTTCACAAGATCCTCCAGAACTCTCTTTTCCCTCTACTAAAGTCATGAGCATATTCCATATAGTGGTTTGTCATTTCCTTTAGTCCTAGAGTAAAGATGAAAACCACAAGACCAAAACTGGTCTATGATAGACAAATAATAAGAATGAGAGGTAAATCTTTATTTTATTGAAGCACAGAGATGTCAAGATTATTTTGTTATTGCAGCATAATCTAATTTATTCTGCTTAATAAAACCTAGTTAGTAATTATAAAATATCTTTCCATTTATTTACTTTAAAACACTAAATGAGCTTATGTAAAACATTACGATTTAATAAAAAATAAATTTTTAAATACTAGTTTGACATAGTAGGTCCTGCTCTGTTCACTTCAACCATTCTGATTCCAATAGATATTTTCATCTTCTCTTTTTGCCAAAAATAATAATTTTAACTAAAAATTACTGTTTCAAAGAGTCAGAGTAAGGTAATGTTTTTATTTACTTAATTTTACTTGTTAAGAGTTTATGTTCTTATTATGTGGCTAAATAGTGTATGGAAGTGGTAGTAATATATCAGACATTTAGCTTTATAGTCTATGAGCTACACACCCAATTTTCTTTTTATGGCACACACCAGTGCTCAACAGCATTACAATAAATAAGGATTTTGAGGATAATTTATTTCAATCCAAATAGTAACCATGAAAAAAAAAATGGCAGTGAATTTATACTAGTGGTATTTCTGACTGATTTATTACATAAAATGCATTATTGAAAACTTTTGAACAAAGAAAGGTAAATTCAAGCAAAATTATACTCAATGAACCTCAAGTTTTTCATGTGCTGTTGTTACCCGTGTGAAGCAGGCCTTCTAAGAGCAAAGGTCACACTCTCATCAGTCTGTACACAGTAACAATTATCTAGGCTGTGGGGCATTATCCAGTGGGTATGAAAACTATCGTACTTCAAACTACATGATTTTGTCACAGGAAATGAACGTGCATGGCATTACTGTACTCCTCTTACTTGCTATTCCAAGCAACAACATTTTTGGCAAACAGAGTTAAGGCAGAAAGAACTAAATCAAAATAAAATGTTTTATTTTTAAAAAAACATTATCCATAAAAACAACTTGTTTGTAATTAATAAATCTCATTCAATATGAATTATGAAAGCTGTGTTCTGTATGAGTATCTTTATTTGTGTGTAAGACAGCACATGTGAAACAGGTCTGCATACAATCCTATGTAAGTCAAAGGGGAAACTAAAGATCAATTTTAGGTTTGGTGTTCTGAGAAGTTTTCACATGCTGTTTTATGATCTAAATACATTTTTAAAACAATTGTATAGCTTTCACATGTAGATAGATATCAATATTAAGCACACATCAGGGTGAATGTTTTTTTATATTTACAAAACTCTTAGTGATGTCAAAAATGATCTCAAGAAACTTCATATTTGGGTTTTCTTTACCTCTTGCTGCATGTAAACCCTTATGTTTTTGTAGATATATAGTTATGGAAAAAGATTTAAATGCATGGGTAAGTTAAAAACAACTCAATTTCAAATAAGAAGACATAGTAAGATCTGTTTTTACATGTACCCCAATATCAAGTGTAAAAAGTTTTAATGTAATAGCTAATACAAAAGAGAAAACAGAAAAATAACTAGATGAAACTAATGATGGCAAAAAAGAGAAAACTGAAAAACTTGTAAATGTCACATCCTCTTTACAATGAAACTTTTTATATTGGATTAAAGAGAAATTGTATGAAGCCAGGCAAACATTTGGGAACATATAAGCCTGGGACAGCCATTTAAGGGGAGAGGGGAGATCGTCTAGGAAGGGGCCCGTGAGAGAACACCAGGAGTGATATGAATAAAGTAAAAATTGAAACTTTTAAATAGCAATTATTATATGTTTGGCACTGTTTCTTATCTCCTAAATGACCTCAGTAAAAACAAATTCATAATACTGAAATCAAATCGACTTACATTGCTAACATAGAATATGACTTTAGCCAAATGTTCAACTCCTCCCTCAGCAACATGCACAAATTCTTTGAGTGAGTCTTCTGAACTTGTTAAAAGGCCTAACTTTCAAATCTAAGTTAACTGACTGCAGTATAGAGATTAAATATCAGAATAAAAATATTATGTGGTATGTGGAAACAACCCATGTAAATTATAACAGGGCTTCAGAAAAATCCACGGACACAACAGGTCAAAAGTGAGCTTACTTATTATATCTCAAGGCTCTTAACAAATAATCTCAACTTAATAGTAATGTTACTATAGTAGTAACATTTCTAGGTGCTGAGATTGAGAATAACTTAACTTTTTTTATTTTTTGATTTTTAGATAATAAACATGAATAACGTGTACATTTTTAATTCAGAAATCTTTGGAAATTCGTACAAATGAATATAGAATCACAGTAGCAATAGCAATTAGGAAATAAAGCATAGCTTTTTGCTACTAAAATTTTACATAGGTCTTTGGTTAGTTTGAACACGTCTTTCCCCTTGTAGTTTAAAAAGATGCATATACAAATAATTCTTTCTTAACAGTATAAAATATATTTTGTTTTAATATGTTTCACCTTATTTTGACAAATAGTTTTTAAAATTGTTCGAGTGTGGGGGAGATATTTTTGCATTTGAATTATAGCACATTGGAAACCAGTAGGTAATAATTATGTATTAATGGAAAAGCAAGTTAAATGCAGAATATTTTTAGAAAGGGATTTAAAAAAAAAAATGTATAAAGTGGAGTCAATGGATTTGTGTGGAGTTTCTGACAAGTTTGGTGCATATTATACATCCTCATTATAAGAATATTATTGCATACATTTTCTGAAAACGTGTTATTACTTGAGAATTAAAAAAAAAAAAAACGCGCTTACAATTCTCTGGAGAAAACATGTATGACCAAAAAATTGTTATTCCTTGGGTAATTGTATTTTTATTTTAGTGTTTTCATATGGACTATATTAGATTTAGTAGAGCACACTTTACTACATTTTTTTTAAATGTACCCAACTCCTGATGATTTGATGGTGCCAAAAATTCACAATTTCTCCCATCTGACCTAATGAGAATTCACTAATAGATTCATATAAAGGGCATGTGTGTGTGTGTGTGTGTGTGTGTGTGCACGCGTGTGTGTTTGCACACGCTAAATTTTGCTTGGTAAATGAAAGAAAGTTTCCTATCTCTTGCCCTTGATTTGAACTTAGCCAAACATGAGAATAGTTATCTTTATTCACAGTGGGGGGAGATGGGCTTTTCTAGGAGATCTTAATACAAAAAGAAACAAAATTTGAGAGGATAAACAATCTGCTTTGGAAATAGTGTCTACGGAAAAAAAAAGAAGAAAGAAAGCGTTAGAACACAATTTCCCGATGTCAATGTGATAACTATGAATTCAGACTCATGATCACTGATAAGATCACTTATGAGTGTTATGCCTTACTTCATGTGTTTTGAATGAATTAAGAAGAAATAGACATTTCAAATAAAATACTATTTAATTCAATAATTTCCTCCAGAGGAGTGGGCAAGCAAATGAATGCCTGCTAAGGAAATGAATGGTAAATTGAGTGACAATTTTCTTCCAACACTTCCCCAGCTTGTTTTCAGTATGCTGGGCTCAATAACCAAACCTAAAATCAACCTGGAGCTGGACCTGAGCTCGCTCAGGAGTAATAAATAACAACTTACTTCTGTAGGGCTACTCTCCCTTACATTTACCACAACTCCTTATTTATCTTTTGGTACTCTTTTTGTCCAGAGAGCTAAAGTGAATCATACATGACAATTTTACCCTGCACTCTGTTTCTCATTTCACATAAAAGCAGACATTATTAAACTCACCAGTGGTTATTATATAACTTAAATAATTTCATAATATGACCTAAGTAATAAAATAATTCTTAAACTTGAGGAATATGAATTCTTCCATTATTAAAGTTACAGAAATAATTGAAATATAAAACATTCCCTCTCTTTCTTGAAAATCGGGGTTCAAAACTTAATGTTTATAATTTCTCTTCAATTTCTTTATCTGCTCAATTCAAAGATATCATCTTATTTAGAAGACATTTGTTTGCATATGTATGTATGTATGTATGTATGTATGTATGTATAGACTCAGTTGCACCTTTAACCTATTCTAGTGAATCATGTCCAACATTAAACTGATCTCTCACTTAGGCTTCTCTTACTATCGACTTTTCTCGTGTCAAATGTCTATAGCTCCAGAAACAAGATATTCTAAAAGATTAACTGATCTCCAGCCTCTGAAGTTTTCATAACTAGATTATGTTTCTAAGAACTAGTTATATTATGATGCAAGCAAATTTCATAGTCTAACTGGTATCAAGAGAAATAACAGAAGTTTCACAAGGTTAGTTGTGCCAGGTGTTTGAACATTTTTTAACTAAATATATGGAACTTACCTTTGATGTGGTGAAAACATGTACCATAATGTCCAATGCTGAGGGACAATATCCTCTGGGCATAGATAGCACTTGAAATATATTTTTATATCCCCTAGGCATATAGATTCTTGTATGAGTTGATAGTCTCTGAAACAACTTTTCAAAAGTTCAATTATGCCACTCTTACTTAAATTCTATTTCTTCCTCAATTAATATACTCTGAATATTTCAGTACATTTGATACCAGTATTCCTTTTTAACACTGTTTTTCTAGCAAATTGAATCTGAATTGAGTGTGAACCCTGTCTACTAACACAACTTGCATCCATTTATTTCAATAGGGTAAACTATCTATAAATAAAATTGCTCAAATGTAATTAATTTCCTCATTTTTTCTTCTTAACAGTATCACTTTATTGTTATTTTTTTCTATATTATTCTACTCCAAGAAATATTTCAAAGCACTTAATCCTGTATTGCAGTGGCTGCTGCTGCATTTACCTATAGAATTCTTTTTATTTTTCAATCCTAGCCCTGTGCTAGTTTTGTCCTTGCCTCTACATTTGCTTTTGACAATGTTTGCCAAGAAAATTCAATTTGTCTTTTCAACAAATAGTGCTGCAACAATTAGATGTCCATATGCAAAAATTAATTTGAACCCCTATGCCACAAAAAATCAAATTAAATCAAAATGAATCCTAAATGTAAGAACTAAAATAAGAAATCTATTAGAAGAAATTGTAGGAAAACATCTTTATGACCTTAAGTTAGGCAATGTTTTCTTAGATATTACATCAAAAGTATAAACAATAAAGTAAAATATAGATAAATTGAAGTTCCTCAAAATTAAAAATTTTGTGATTAAGGGACACTATGCAGAGGAAGAAGCCAACCCATAGAATGGGAGACAATCTTTTGAATTGTATATCTGATTAAGAATTAATATCCAGAATATGTAAAGAGTTCCTTAAACTCAACAACAACGAAAGCAACTCAACTTTAAAATGGGCAAAGGACTTGAATCAATATTTCTCCCTCAAAGAACATATAGCAATGGCCAATAAATGAATGGAAATATTTTTTAAATACATGAAAAGATGCCCAACATCATTGTTAATAAAGGAAATGCAAGTCTAAACCATAATAGCATACCACTTCATACTTATTAGGATGACTATTATATGTATATATATAAAGCACTGAAAAATAACAAGTTTTGAGGATGTGGAAAAACTCAACTTTAATGCACTGCTGGTGGGATTGTAAAATAGTGAAATCACTGTAGAAACTGTTTAGTCATTTCTCAAAAACTTAAACATAGAATTTTAATGTAATACAATAATTCCCTTCCTATTTAGTTATATACCCTCCCCTTAAGTGAAAATAGAGGCTTAAACAGTAACTTGTACACCAGTATTCATAGCAGCATTCTTCAAAATAGCCAAAAGGTGGGAATAGCCTAAAAGTTCATCAAAACATGAATGGATTTTAAAAATGTGGTATGTACATATAATGGAATATTATTCAGACATAAAATGAATATTTAAACATGGGTGAACTATAA
Organism: Eidolon dupreanum; assembly: GCA_028627145.1. Lineage (NCBI taxonomy): Eukaryota > Metazoa > Chordata > Mammalia > Chiroptera > Pteropodidae > Eidolon > Eidolon dupreanum. Next base: position 26,211,526 of record CM053513.1, read on the forward strand.
TAGCATGCTAAGTTTAATTAGCCAGACAGAAAACGATAAATATTATATGACTCTACTTATACTGGGTATTTAGAATGGGCAATCTCATAGAGACAGGAAGTAGAATAGTGGTAACCAGAGGTTGAGAGTGGGGGTAAAAGAGAACTTATTCCTTAATGAATATAGAATATAGAATTTCTGCTTGGGATGATGAAAAATTTCTGGAAATACACGGAAGTGATGATTACATTGTAAGTGTACTAAAGGCTATATAGAATTGTATATCTAAAAATGCTTAAAAGTGGAAAGTGTCTGAACACTCCATACCACAATCAAGCAAACTCTCAACATTTTCTCCTACATCCTTACAGAATTCTCATATTTTAACTTAGTCTTTCTAGTCATTGTTCCTAGATAGAAAAGTAAAAAAAAAAAAAATGGTGCTAATTTCGGTAGCAAAATGAAAATAAAAAATAAAAAAGATTCTAAGGTACGCAACAAGTTATACTAATTAAGACAGATTATGTAATCACAACTCCTGAGCCATGGACCATACGGGTCTGTGGCCTGTAAGGAACTGGGCTGAACAGAAGGAGGTAAGTGGGCGGGCGAGTGAGCAAGCAAAGCTTCATCTGTATTTGCAGCTGCTCCCCAGCATTAGCATCACTACCTCAGCTCCACCTCAGATCATCCATCAGGCATTAGATTCTCATAGGAGTACCAGTCCCTGGTGCCAAAAAAGGTTAGAGACTGCTAAAATATATCAGTCTGAGTTGAATCAAGACATAGATATGAGTAAAACAAGGGATACTTATTATGAAGAAATTCTATTTGGTAACAGAGCTGAGGGAGAATACTCATGGATGGGAAAACTTGAAAGAAGATCCAGATCTTTTGTCTGGTTCCAGTAAAATAATTGGATCCAGATTTTATTGGATAAAGTATGGTTCCATCCAGTGGATATCACAAATAATCACTGATTTGCATAGACCAGAACTAGTCTGAAGTCACTGGGTAAGCAGCAAGCAACCCTCCAGAGAGCAGGAAAGGTGAAGTTCATCAACAACTGACCATACAGACTGCAAGAAGGGGTGGTGGTTCAAAGGGAACCCTCTGGACTTCAGACAAGCAGTTCGTTGATGAACAAAAGGAATCAGTGCCGGTGTGGATAAGTGACCTTTGGGACAGTGGTTTTTGTGTCAAGAGGACCCAGGTGAATGTGGTCATTAGGGATGTAATGTCACCAATAGATTATGGTTTTTGTACGTAAGGCTGAGGTAGAACTCCTCCTGATATCCTTATCCCCACAGTACTGACTATAAGCAACATCTGGAAACCCAAGCCCTTTATGTGGTAATGTCCCTCTAGTGCCCTCTACTGAGAAAAATTAATATTGTGCCCACCATGAGAGTGAGATGCTTAATGGGAAATATGTATATGGATATGGAACAGAGAAATAATAAATCAATAATTTACAGATAATATGACAAAATTTCCTACATTCACCCAAATTCAACTTAAACAGTGGGACAGGTAGTATGGTTTCACAAATGGAAAAACAGATGATTCCTTCTGGACTGCAGATTTAAATGATACATGTTGGGACTGAATTAATTGTGTTGACACATTAAGGCAAAGCAATGAAAACAAGTCCCAACAGATGTTAGGCTCTCACCAAAGTTCTGTTTTGTTAGTTTCTCCTCCTCTCAAGAGAAAGAATAGGAAACACACTTGAAAAATAGACCAGGACTGATCTCTGACTCATTTCCTTTCGCTTTGTGGAAATGTTCAGACTGTGGTATATTTCCTCCCACTAATTTTCAACCATACTTTGAAGTTCACATGAGTAATGAAATTCATGGGACAAACTTTCTTCATTCACAATGTTTGTATAATTTTACAAAATGAGAACTGTTTCACAAGGCATAGAATAATTCAAGTTACAGGGGCTAGCATTAATTCATATGAATAGTAATCTTGAGTAGTATGTAATACAATAGCACCAGTTAACTCTTTTTGTATGCTAATGTAGATCAGATTCTTAATTATGATTCTATGAGAAATAGAGTCTATTCTTTGTGATTTTAATTGTTTCATACATTATAATGAAAACCAATACATCAGTAGCCTTCTCTATGTACCTGACATGAAACTAAAGGCAGGAGTTTATGAAACAGGCAAAGAAATTATGAGAGACTGAAAGATTCTGAGCACTAGCTGCCTGAATTTAAAGATAACAGTGTAATGAACAGTTCGCTCTTTTTAAAGCTTTTTGAAGTATAATTTACATATGATAAGCATATAATTCAATGTCTTTGGTAAATTTATAAAGCTATGTAACCAAAATCATCATCTAATTTTATAATGTTTCTGTTACTTCAAAATCTTCCTGGATCTTTGGAAACATGGTGTAGTGAGAGACGTCCCTAGGTCTCTCCCCTTGAAACAACAATAACCTGAACATTTAAAACAACAGAAAAACACCCAAACTGCACACCAGCACGTCTGAGTATGCTGCCTTATCTGCACATAAGAGCTACCACAGGTCAGAATTCCAGATGTCGGCGGTAGACTGGGAGTAATAGAGAAGCTTCCTCTCACAGCTGCCAGAGCTATCTGTAAGATAGCTCTGAACAGCCCTGCCTGGGAAAGCTGTGAGTTCCCCTTGGCTGGCCAGCAGCAGGACCCAGGCATCATGCAGAAGGCAGAGAAGCAAGATGGCAGAAAAACAACAGTTGGTTTTTACCAGATGCAGTTGCAAAACTAAGGTTGAGCCTCAGCCCCGATTCCCTAACTTAAAGGGCCTCTCCCCACATACCATTCCAAACCTATTATCACAGAGCTTCAGAGGAATCTGAGCAAATGCTACCAAAACTATTGCTAAGGAACAGGGACTGAAACCCAGGGAAGTGAGTGTGATTAAATATCCAAAAGAAAATAAAGGCATTATATAAAGGCATTATTAAGGCTTTATATAAAGCAAGAATCCAAGAGGCTTAAACGCTACCTACTGGAAACCAAAAGAAAAGTGTCTTCTTTGCAGTAGGCTAAAGAGAAACCTTTATATAATCTTTTTTTCTGGAAAAAAATAAACAGAATACACTTCTATTAATGCCCAGGCAGAGAAATAGTCCATTAAACACCATGAACAACCAAGGCGACAAGACATCTAGGAAGAAAGAGAAAAATCTCCAGAAAATAAGCTAACTGACATAGAAATCTACAAATTAAATGACAGAGAATTCAGGATGGTACTTCTGAAAAAACTCAGTGAGTTCCAAAACAAGTCATATCAATAATTTCAGGAACTGAGAAAATAACTAGATGAGCATAGCAACAAGACTGAAACCCTCAAAAAGAACAGAATAGATCTTCTGAAGATAAAGAACACACTGCAAGAGCTGAAAAATGAAATAACAAGCTTGGGAAATAGAGTCGACCAAATGGAGGAAAGGATAAGTGATATAAAAGACAGAAATCTAGAAATAAATCAGAAAGAAGAAGAGAGAAACTGAAGAATGAAAAATAATGAAAGAGAAATTCAAGAAATAGCTGATACCATCAGGAGAGGAAACATAAGAATAATAGGCATTATTGAAGACAAGGAAAGGAGCAGGGACTAGAAAGCATTTTCAGATAAATAGTTGATGAGAATTTCCTAAATCTAAGGAATGAATTGGAGCTTAGAATTCAAGAAATCAACTGAACACCCCATTATCTCAACCTAAAAAGGCCTTCATCAAGACACATTGCATTAAAATTATTAAAAATCAATGACAAAGACAAAATACTCAGGGCAACCTGGGAGAAGAAAACAGTAACTAATAAAGGAAATCCCACTGATTATCTTGACTTCTCAGCATAGACCTTACAAGCCAGAAAGAAATGGAATCAAATATTCAAATTATTAAGTGAAAGGAACTACCAGCCTAGAATAATGTATCCAGATAAGCTATCTTTTAGAAATGGAGGAGAAATAAAGATCTTTCCAGACATACAAAAATTGAGGGAATTCTCCACTACAAGGTCTGCACTACAGGAAATACTGAAAGGGGTCAGGTCATGTTAAACAAAGTGACAAAAAAATACATAATTAGGAGTAAAGTGACTATTAGGCAAATAGAAACAGAGGAGTGCAAACTTTACTAAGAACAGGACACTATAAGTTTAATAATAAGAGAATTGTTATAACAAGATAGTAATGAAGGTTCAGAATATGTAAGGACAAATTGAAATAGCAATGGCTGAAAAGGGGAGGATTCAAAGATCCAAATTCTCAAAGGGGAATGGAGATAAAGCACGTGCAGAAGAAAATGGACGACTGTATATACATAAATATCCTTTACATATTTGAAATTGTAACCACACACAGAAGATTCAGAACTGAAGTATATAACATAAAAAAAGAAGGACCAGAGGGAAAATCCACAAAACCCAACAAAATTAAAAAAAAAAAAATAGACACACAAGGAAAGGAAGCAAAGGAAAAACTGTGCTACCAGAAAACAAAAGATAAAATGGCTATAAGAAGACCTCATATTTCAGTAATAACTCTAAATGTAAATTGACTGAACTCAACAATAAAAAGGCACAGAGTTCCAGAATGGATCAAAAAAGAAAACCCAACCATATTTTGCCTCCAGGAGACACATCTCAGTTTCAAAGACAAATATAGACTCAAAGTGAAAGAATGGAAAATGATATTTCAAGCAAATGGCATTCAGAGAAAAGAGGGAGTAGTGGTACTATCAAAAGAAATAGACTTCGAAAAAAAAAAGGTAAAGAAAGATACTGAGGGACACTTCATAATGATAAAGAGAATCACTCACCAGGAAGACATAGCACACTAATATCTATGCTCCCAATCAGGGAGACCCAAAATATGTAAAGCAATTACTAACAGAACTAAAGAAAGAAACAGACCCAAACACTATCTTGGTAGGGAACCTAAATACCCCACTGTCAGATATAGACAGATCACCCAAACAGAAAATCAATAAAGAAATAACATCCTTAAATGACACATTAGACCAACTGGACATAATTGACATTTACAGAGCCTTCCATCCCTAAAGTGCTGCTCATACACTCTTTTCTATTGCACATGGAACATTCTCAAGAATCAACCATATACTAGGACACAGAGATAGCCTCTACAAATACAAGAGGGTTGAAATCATACCAACATATTCTCTGATCATAATGCTCTAAAACTAGAGAACTGTGAAAAGAAAGCAGGAAGAATCACAAATACATGGAGATAAAACAATATGCTACAGAAGAATAATTGGGTCAGAAGAAATATAAAGAGAGATCAAAATATACATAGATATGAAATATAATGATAATACAACATATTGAAACTTTTGGGACAAAGCGAAAGCGGTCATAAGAGGAAAGTTCATATCATTACAGGCCTATCTCCAAAAACAAGAATGAGCCCAAATAAACAAGCTAACACTATATCTTAAAAAAGTAGAAAAGGAAGAACAAATGAGCCTAAGATCAGCAGTAGGAAAGAAATAATCAAATTAGAACAGAAATACAATTGAAAACAAAAAAAATAATAAAAAAATAAATTCAGCAAAGAGCTGGTTCTTTGAGAAGGTTAATAAAATTGACAAACCCTTGGCTAGAATCACTAAAGAAAAAAGAGAAAGGACACAGACAAAATTAGGGATGAAATAGGGGAAATTATCACTGATATCACAGAAATACAAAGGATCATACCAGAATACTTTGAAAAAGCATAGAAGACAAAATTTAATAACCTAGAAGAAATGGACCAGTATTTAGAAAAATACTACCTTCCTAGATTGAATCAAGAATAAATGGAAAATCTAAACAGACCTAGCAGCAGTATGGAAATTGACACAACCATCAAAAACCTACCAAAAGTAAAAGTCCAGTATCATATGGCTTTACCAGTGAATTCTACCAAACATTCAAAGATTTAATACCTATTCTCAAACTCTCCTGAAAAATTGAAGAGGAGACAATACTTCCAACTCATTTTATGAGGCTAGTATTATCCTGATACTAAAACCTGGCACAGATAACACACAAAAAAGAAAACTACAGACCAAATATCTCTCAAGAACACAGATCCAAAAATCCTAAATAAGATGCTAGTGAACCAAATACAGTAACATATTAAAAAGATTATATACCATGATCAAGTGGACTTCATCCAAGAGACACAAGGATGGTTTAACATATGCAAATCAATTAATGTGATACACCACATAAACAAATTAAAAAATAAGAATTGTATGATTATATCAATAGATGAAGAAAAAGCCTTCTACAAGATAAAGCATCCATTTATGATGAAAACACTTAACAAAATTGGTATAGAATGAAAGTAGCTTAATATAATAAAGGCTATATATGACTAACCCTCAGCCAACATTATACTTAATGGTGAAAAACTAAAAACCTTCCCTCTAAAATCAGGAATAAGGTAAGGTTGTCCACTATTGCCACTGTTATTCAATATAACATTGGAGCTCCTAGTGAGTGCAATCAAACAAGAGAAAGATATAAAAAGCATCCAAATAGGAAATGAAGAAGTCAAACAGAAACTATTTACAGATGACATGATTCTCCATGTAGAAAACCCTAAAGACTCCATAAGAACACTACTAGAAACAATAAGCAAATATAGTAAAGTCTCTGGATACAAAATCAATGTTCAAAAATCCATAGCTTTCCTATACTCTAATAATGAATTGTCAGAAAAAGAAGTGGATAAATAATTCTTTTTGCAATTGCAACAAAGAGAATAAAATACCCAGGAATAAATTTAACAAAATAAATGAAGGACCTATATAATGAAGACTACAAGATCCTATTAAAAGAAATCAAAGAAGATACAAAGAAATGGAAAGATATTCTGTGTTCTGGATTGGAAGAATCAACATAGTAAAAATGACCATGTTACCTAAAGCATTCTACAGATTTAATACAATCCTCATCAAAACCCCATTGGCATTTTTAAAAGAAATGGAACAATAAATCATCAGATTTGAATGGAAGCACAAAAGAACCAAACTGTCAATGCCATACTGAGAAAAAAGAATGAGGCTAGAGACATCACTCTGCCCGGCTTCAAATTATACTAGTATTGGCAGCAAAACAGACACATGGACCAGTGGAACAGAATCTAGAGTCCAGAAGTAAACCCATATTTCTATGGGCAAATAATTTCAACAGAAGAGTCAAAAATATACAGTGGAGAAAGGAAAACCTCTTCATTAAATGGTGCTGGGAAAACTGGAAAGACACCAGCAAAAGAATGAAAGTAGACTGTTGTTTATCACTAACACCAAAATTAACTCAAAACGGATTAAGGACCTGAATATAAGACCTGAAACAATAAATTGCATAGAAGGACCTTGAGCTTAAAGAGGATTTTATGAATTTGACCTCAAAAGCAACGAAAGTAAAAGCTGAAATAAATGAATG
>CM053513.1:26219471-26248430 GCA_028627145.1 Eidolon dupreanum
CATTCATTTATTTCAGCTTTTACTTTCGTTGCTTTTGAGGTCAAATTCATAAAATCCTCTTTAAGCTCAAGGTCCTTCTATGCAATTTATTGTTTCAGGTCTTATATTCAGGTCCTTAATCCGTTTTGAGTTAATTTTGGTGTTAGTGATAAACAACAGTCTACTTTCATTCTTTTGCTGGTGTCTTTCGTTTTCCCAGCACCATTTATTGAAGAGGCTTTCCTTTCTTCACTGTATGTTTTTGGCTCTTTTGTTGAAAATTATTTGCCCATAGAAATATGGGTTTACTTATGGACTCTAGATTCTGTTCCACTGGTCCATGTGTCCGTTTTGCTGCCAATACTATGTTGTTTTGATTTCTGTTGCTTTGTAGTATAATTTGAAGCTGGGCAGAGTGTGATGCCTTCAGCCTCATTCTTTTTTCTCAGTATGGCTTTGGCAATTTGTGGTCTATTGTGCTTCCATACAAATCTGATGACTTTTTTTTTTTCATTTCTTTTAAAAAAGCTGATGAGATTTTGAAGGGGATTGCATTAAATCTGTACAAAGCTTTAGGTAATATGGTCATTTTAACTTTGTTTATTCTTCCAGTCCAAGAACATGAAATATCTTTGTATTTCTTTGTATCTTCTTCGATTTCTTTTAATAGGGTCTTATAGTTTTCATTATATAGGTACTTTACTTGTTTTGTTAAATTTATTCCTGGGTATTTTATTCTTTTTGTTGCGATTGCTAAAAGAATTATTTTTCTACTTCTTTTTTCTGACATTTCATTATTAGAGTATAGGAACGCTATGGATTCCTGAACATTGATTTTGTATACAGAGATTTTACTGTATTTGCTTATTGTTTCTAGTAGCATTCTTGTGGAGTCTTTGGGGTTTTTTATTTAGAGAATCATGTCATCCACAAATAGTGACAGTTTGACTTCTTCATTTCCTATTTGGATGCCTTTTATATCTTTCTCTTATCTGATTGCACTCGCTAGGAGCTCCAATGTTATATTGAATAACAGTGGTGATTGTGAACAGCCTTACCTTGTACCTGATCTTAGAGGAAAAGTTTTTAGTTTTTCACCATTAAGTATAATGTTGGCTGAGTGTTTGTCATATATGTCCTTTATTATGTTAACGTACTTTCCTTCTATACTGATTTTGTTAAGTATTGTGATCATAAGTGGACGCTACATTTTTTAAAACATTATTTTTAAAATATTTTATTATAAGTAAATGCAGAGCATTTCAACATCAGCAAACTAAATAATGCAATTTTCTACATCAATAAATCTATTGAGAATAATTCTTTAATATATTAATTTGAATTTATAAAAAATAGTTCCTAGCAAATACTCCTAAAAGACTAATTTAAGGCACTTTTCTGCTACAACTCAACATCAGATATCACTATCCTCTTTCATTGTGAGAGGAACTGGCCAAAACCATTACGAACATAGGAGTAAATGCTGTTTATCAATTGCAAAGAAAACTGAACAAAATCCACATGCATACTACTAATAGAATTATTTTAAAAATTCATTAAATTTCATTTCTCTCTAGTAAGTGCCAAATTGAAAATACAATAGAAACTAAAATATCATTTTTCCAGAAGTAATTGTTAGGTTCGCCAAAGGAGGAAGGCACAAGGCCGAGGCGTTTAAGCTAGATTTATTGTAGCAGAGTGACTGCCTGGCTGAGCTGAAGATGGCATCAGTCCGGAATGCGAGGGACCTGATACTTATATGAGACTTGAGGCGGGCTTTTCGGTGGAAATATTTTGGGTGGGTAAATTGGCAGGGAAGGGAGGACAGTCCAGTGAAGCGGGAGGTGAGCATGTAGCATTGCTAACCTAAATGCAAGATCTGTTTCTCACACAAAAGTAAGGGAGAAGTCTGGTTCCCACACTACGGGGGTAGGAATACGTCCCTCCTGGACCTTAAAGTAATAAAATAAACACTGCCTAATTTTTAATCTAATGAGAGATTCCTAAGTCTTTGGCGAGCACAATTTGTAAAACTATTTGAAGACATAAAATGCCTGAACACATGAAGAAATGTACTATTTCTATGTCTAAGAATGCTTAAAGATATTAATTGTAAGCTTGTTGATTCTCTCCAAATCAATCCATGCATTCAGTGTCATTCTAATTAAAATTGTAGTTGGAAAAATAAATGTCCAATAAATGTCCAGTTAAAGGAATTTTGTAAAAGAGCAGAAAGAATAACTCACTCAACTACTACAAAGATGTAGTAATAATGAAAACAATTTAAGAAATATGTTAATAACACATTACAACAATTTTTTCCAGTGAAAAATAAGAGATAAAAAAATAGAGATAGATCCATAAATATAGTAGAAATTCACTTATAGTAGAGATGGCATTATATAATAGTTGAAAAAATATTTCATATATATAGTTGAGACAAGGTTCTGTCTTTATGGAAAAATACCTACTTTTAATTTATATCACAATATTTATTAAAAATAAACTACCCCTAAATATGAAGACTAAAACTGTAAAATTGTAAAGTTGATAGAATCAACTGTACCTACATTATTTTGTGACCTTATAGTAGGAAAGGACTCCTTAAAATTAATCTCAAATTTACAATATATGATGTCAGGATATATCTTTTTCTACTTAGCCTATATTATCTACAAAACACCTCAGGCATGAATAGAAAATACTTACAGAATAACAATATCAAAACTCTAAAGATGTACTGTGTATGATATATAAAAAACTGCTACAAATCAACATCAAAGAAAAGACATCCAAAGGAAAAAATGAACAAAAGCAATCAAATCTTAAAAATAAACAACTAAATTGATAACAAATGCTTAACTAAATACTTAAACTGCCTATGAATAAGTGAAATGAAAACTTAAAATAATGGTATGACACCAACTTATACCTATTATTTTAGCATAGGATAAAAGTGTCAAAATCCAGAGTTGATTAGGACATATGGAGACATCGAATTCCTATATTATCAATGAAAACGTTATAAAAATAAGATATTGAAATTAAGTATATGCATAAATTAAGAGCTATGATGTTTTATTCTTTTGTACATATCATAATAGTTCAAGCTAAGGTCCATAATGAACCATGAAAAAATAGGTTTATTATAATATTGTTTATAGTAAAAGGAAATTACAGGAGACTTAGGTGTCCATCCCTGGGAGAAAAAAAAAAAAAAGCAAGGTAAATATTGAGGATGCAATAAGATGAAACAATCAGAAATACCAAGTAACAGAAAGGTTATGAAATTTTCCCAGACCTACTTGACCATTAAGAGGTAGAGCAATTGCAAACTCTTGTCATATCATATTAAACATTGTACTTTTAATCAGAGCTCTGGAAGAAAATAGTGTTGTAGTGTTGTGTGAAAAATGTAAGAATGAAAACTACAGAGAAATAGCATTTATATAAATTAAAAACAAAGATACACTCAAACCAGCATTATATATTTTTCAAGTTTACAAAAAATGTAAGAATATTAAATTTATAACAAGTGGTAGAGATGGATGAGATTGGGAATTAAGGCAAAGAGTAAAAACATTCAAATAAAATAATACAAATAAAAGTGCTCAAGGTGCTAACCATTATTAATCATAGTTAATATACTTTTTAGAGTATAATATGCTTATTTATTAATAATTTATTGTTAGGATAATTTTTCTCTGATTTTGAGAAATCTTTAATTATTTTAAAGTAAAATTCAACATGTACTCAAACTTACAATAAAAATAGTTAACAATTACATAGGCCATGGGTCACACTATGTGTCAGGCACAGTTTTATGATAGATCATAGATAAAATAGATAGACAAATATAGATAGATAGATGATAGATGATAATAGATAGATAATGATAGCTAGCTAGCTAGCTAGATGATAGATAGATAGGTAGATAGATAGATAGATAGATAGATAATAGATAGATGATAGAAGAAATACAGTAATTATATATGTATGCCACGTTCACACAGTGTGGTGGGCTGAATAATGCCCCTCAAGATGATGACATTCTAATCTCTACAACATGTGAATATTACCTTATAGGACAAAGGGGTGAATATCTTATGGCAAAAGATTTGATTAAGGTTCTTGAGATGGGCTGATTACCCTGGATTATCTGGGTTGACTTAGTGTAATAACAAGGATCCTCATAAGAGTGGAGCAAGAGAGCCAGAGTCAAGAGGATAATGGGATGAAAGAAGAGCAAAAGTTAGAGAGAGAGATTTGGTAATGTTAGATTACTTGCTTTACAAATGAAGGAAGAGGACACAGCCAAACAATCAGGTATCCTTCAGAAACTGGAAAAGACAAAGAAACAGATTCTCCCCTAGAGGCTCCAAAAAGAAAGCAGTTCTGCCATCATCTTGATTTTAGCCTTATATGACCCATCTTTGACTACTGATATCCAAAAATTTAAGATAATAAATGTGTTATTTGAAACCACTAATTTTTAGTAACTTATTGCAGTGATGGGAAACTAATAGCAGCAGCTAGTGTCAGTCACATTTCAATCTTATCTAATATTCTTCAACTGTACTTTCTATCTCAAGTCAGTAATTTAGGGAATTCTTAGGTGAGTTGTAGAATTATTGAGAATATGTTTTTCAAGCAAAGTTCTCTAAAATCTCCTCATGGCTCAACTAAATTTGACCTTTGCAACAGCCAGTGAAAGAGCCTAACCCATGAATCTGCATCATACTATGGCACAAAAATTAAAATATCTTTCTTTAATACCAACCCAGGCAGCATCTACTTGCTTTCAGATTGCAACTTTTCTACTGATATTTGAATATGTGCTAGGGCATGACAATGAACCTATGTTTGCTGCCCCCCAAACTAGAAAAGGTCTGCGATGATATTGTAGAATCATATACTTATTGAATGAAATGCAAAGAAACAAGCAATGGCTTAGTTAAAAAATATGTCTCTGTCTTATTAGCAAAATCACACATATTAGATATTAAAACATTACTTGAGTGAAAAACGGATGTCTTTTAAAATTATCTTATAGTAAAATTAATTTAGTAAAATTCATGTTATAAGTCTGTTTCATTTCTATTGTCGCATAAATATTTTATTTTCATTCATGTATAAGAACATGCTGTTATAACAGCTATTATGAATTTGAAAAATCTTATTTTGCTTATATACATTTGGAGCTTAAAAAAAGAGCAAGGAAATTTTACTTGAGTTAGTGCCAAGACATTTATAATAGATGGACATTAAAGCAAATGTTATAATATACCAATTTTTATTAAATAATTCCAGAGCTGCTTTTTAAAAAAATATTGTCATTTGAACTAGGAATTATAACTTTCTATGGTATGCTTTATATTCATTATAAAAACTAAATTTAGAGGTAGAAGAAATGTAATGTACTGTCTTAAACCATTTTGGAGTATGCAAATTGATAAAACTTTTTTTTTGAATGGACAGTTTATACGAAAGAAAATTTAAATTGAAAGGAAATGGGACAAAGTCATGTCTCTGTGTTTGAGTGTCATGAATACCTTGGTTCTGGGGGACTATCTAGAGAATATTTCTTTTCTATAGTTTATTCAATTATTCTATGTCATGGGTAAATACCTATTTTTTTTACTGATTGCACATAATAACAAACTGAAAATTTATAATTTTTACTTGAATATTTTTATGTACCTCAAATCCAAACATTTCTATGACAAGAATCATTAGCTTTTTTCCTTGCCCTCATCTACCTTTGCCAGATAACCTTGTTCTTACTTTCCAGTGGTCCCCAGTTCATTGAATGGTATTTATATTTATCCATGTGTGCAAACCTAGAAAGCATTCTTGGCCTTTCTTTCACCTTGAAATCCATATAAATTAGGATGCCAATATTTTTTTTTAATTTCATTGTCTTAATTGTTCTTGTATCTGTTTGCTTTTCTCCATCTCCAAGATACCATGCCAATTTATCATAATGTAATTTTCCAAAAAGTTTAAAAAAATGTGACTCATGTAAGTATGACATGAACAGATATCAAATATTGCATTCAATTAATTATTTATTGAGAGAAGTAATGAGAGGGTAAGGACATTTTGAGGAATAAGGTATTTAGAATCCACTAGAGAAGGCATTTTGGAGCAGATTTGCTGAGTTAGAAATAAAACTTATTTATATTTGACAGTGCTACATAACTTTAAACTCTGGAGTTATGTTCTCTACCAAACAGAAATTTACAAGTTAATATGTAATTCTGTTAACTCTGAGCTCTTAATAGTAAATATAAAGTCAACCTCAGAACATTCCCTCTCATAATTAAATAATCCTTGTGTGAGCCTATCATTTTGCTTAATTATCTAGTTTTAATTTTTTCTAGGTGTTCCTCCCATTTTGATAATAAATAATTGCTGAGCATTATTATCCAGCTCAAAAAGCTGTTCCCCTTATATTTTGACCCATTTGTTTTTCACAATGTAAAACAAATTTTCATAGTCAGGGTAATTTTTTTAATTAAAAAAAATTATCAGTTTACTCTACTAAACTCTCAATACCCACATTTAAAATCATTCAGTGCTTTCCTTAATGTGGCCTTTAAGAAGATGCAGTCTTGAGACTTTCCTGCCTTTCTCATTTTAACTTAATTCACTCCGACTTTCTCCCTTGCTGGGCACTTTGGTCTCTCAGACCTTGGACTTTCCATTTATCTTTTAAGCTATATTCTTTCCAAGAGTGTAGAGCTTTTCCCTTTCAGAAGCAACACTTCTGCCCTGCCCTTAGTTTGACCCACCTGTTTTCTATTTAGTTTTTGTAATGTAGCTCAGTTGTAAATCCCTCAGAATGGTCTTTAAATACCCTAGTCTAACTCAGATTCTTTACTTATGTTTTCATAGTTTTTATTTCTTTCCTTTGGAATCACCATCTCATTTTTTAATTATACATTGATTAGCAGGAATATTTGAACAATGTAACTAGAAACAGTGACCTTATATATATTTAAAATCTCACATTTAACACCATGCCTGACACATAATATAGACTCAGTATGTATTTGGATAATGGTAAAATGAATTCAATGTAGCCTTCAGTTTTTTACTACTGTATTCCCACAGTGAACAATAGAATGGAAAACCAAAATCTTTTATGTCAGTATTTTCTATTTATGTTAAATGACACTCAAGATTATAACAGAGACTATAAATTATGCTTAGTATTTCAATTTATAATTTACACGTCAAATTAATAAATGTGTAATTAGTTTATTTTAATATAACAACTCAGTTTTTATTAGATTTCTTTTTTGCAAAATTTTGATTTTCCTATGTATTCTCTTTTTACAAACTACTTATTTTTTCAGTAAGTTACATATATTAACTTGTAACATTGCCTGAGGCCTATGATAAACTTATTTAAATGCCAACTTCTTAGTGCATTTTCTTATTGAAACTGTTGACCTTAAACAAATAGACAGCCAAATATTTCTTCAGGAAAATGGGTTTATTCAGAAAGAACAAAATTGCAATTTGAAAAACAAGGTCTGATGGCAAATTATGTGCAAGTCTAGAGAAATAAAAAAGAGAAGTGCTTTTTTCTAGACTTGGGAGGAGCTATTATAAAGGAAGAGTTCATCAGAGGAAACTGAAATTTTGGAAAATAGTGACTTTATATTGGCTGAGTTACGGCAGTCTCCCATTGGCTAAGTTGTCACTGGGCAAAAAGTAATATTTTCTTTATCCTGCTGAGGTAGCAAAGCAATATTACTTTCTATAGAAGATGTGAGGTATATTTCTTCCTATTGTTATCAGTAGTATGCATTGGGTGACACGACACGTGCAAGAAAGTTCTCTCTTTTAGCCTCCTAAGTCCATTTTAAATAGGTTTCTGATTATTAATTTTCACAAATCTTATGTATGTAATGTCCCACACACCCATCTTTTATGTTCTGGAACAATAGGTCAGCATTCTGTTTTTAATGAAAATGCATACATATTTCTCAATATTTATATTAATCAGTATAAAGCAATACAAGTAATACAGAAAACATAAAGTAAAACTACCTGGAATTTCATCCATAGATTGATCATTGCTAACATCTTTATCATTTTCCCTGTAGACATCTTTCTAAATATGCATATAATTTCATAAATAGGATAAGATTACTCATGCAATTGAATGATTTTTTAACAAAATATTTGTGAAAAATATTTGTATTTATATGTAAAATGTATAATAGTTAGAATAAAATGACAATACATAGCTTTTAGAAAAAAATCAAAATGAAATCAAATCTCTTGCCTTATTTCTTCCTATTTCCTAGTTTTCATTCCTAGAGGTATCTGCATTCAACTATTTTGGTCATCTTCTATTCTCCTCATTTTCTATTATAGATATATCATATTTTTATTTATATCACAATATACTTAAGTTAGCAGTAAAGATTTTAGGCATTCTTAACTTGGCGTTCAAAGGTGCCCATGACCTTAGTAAATCTGTGAACTTGGATGAGGAAAATACTTATACCTTAATTTTTATTGATTTCTAACTAAAATTTAATATTTTCTCAAAATGCAAATGTAGACAAGGAACCCTAGTAGCCCTAACAGTATTTGTGATTTTATCACCAATAAGAATCATAAATATTTTTTAAATCACATTTTAATTATTGCAGTGATTTCAAAATTTTAACTATGTTCACCACTAGTTATTAGGTCTATGTTAAATTTTATTATTTCTTGAATGAAGCACACATAAAACTGTATTGTATTTGTAATTCATTAACTGTATTTATATATTCTTGGTTTTCTTTCTGCTTTTGAAAACATTATTCTGAGAAAGATTCCATCAGACTGCTGAAACATCCATGGCAAACAAATGTTAAACTACCTGACTACATTGTTACTACATATGATTTTTTACAGGGGAATTAATTAATAGAATATATTTATATTTATTTCCCTTGCCACTTTTTTTCAAAGCTTATAATTTTCATAAAGTGCTAAACTCCAAGCTTCTCTAGTCTGTCAAATTGCTTCTTTCTCTAAGATCTGTGTTCTTAACTGAACAGGAACAGGTTTTTTTTAATCCAATAGTATAACCAAAAATATGTTGTCAATATTTGTCCAGTCTGTTCTGTTTTTCTACTCTTGTTTTTTGTTTTGTTTTCTCCTTTTTTTAAATCTTCCTTTAAGGACACACAACACACACACGTATATACAGGCACACTATTAACCTCATTCTATTACCTTTATTTTAGTTATATTTTGGGAGGGAGAAGAGATTAATGCATTCTGCCAGTCTTCTCTGTTTAATTGTAGTTCATTAGTATTCAACTGTATGTTGCAGGCATTTTTCCATTTAATGAATGAGCTGCATTATCATTTTAATGTTTGTTTAAAATTTCATAATACATTTACCATCATTAGCTCAAGTACTTTCTAGGATGCACATTTATGTGACTTCCAAATAATGCTATTGTAAAAATGGTGTGATGAATAAATACTTATGCATAAGTCTTTTTTGCAGAGATTATCTTATTAGAATACATTTCTAAAAAATAAATAAATAATGGAGAAGAAGAGTATACATACTTTCTATTTGGACTCATATTACTCTTCCTCTAACTTGCTCCATGACCTTGAACAAATTTCTTAATTCCTCTGAGTATGTTTTCTTACATGCATAAAGAAACTACTACAATAGTATTATCTTATTGGGTTGTTAGTGTTGATCATTTGAGATAATATGCATTGTTTTCTCACAAAGGGTAAGCATTTATTAAATCTGGTTGTTGTTATTACTGGTACAATACTTGATTAAATAATATAATAATAATGTGCTCCAGAAAGATGGTATACACATATAATTTGATAGTGAAAGTACTTTATTTTTCTTATCCATTCTGGCAATAAGATTTACCCATGTTCCTTTATATTTGCGGTATCGCAATTTTTTTGGTAAGTTGTTTACCTACTTTGTTTATTTTCTATGTTTTATATTTTGTTGCTTATTAATATATAAATGTTTTAATATTTTTCAGTTTTAATTGAGGTAAATGTTATTCTTAATGTTTGTTAATTTTTCTTTCAAAATTTTAAATGACTTTTTTCTTTTGCCTAATGGCTTTAGATTGTTAAATATTTAAAAGGCTTTTTTAAGATGTCAATGTCAATTTATAATAATATTTCCCAGTTCAGAATTTTTTAAAAAAATCTTTATTGCTATTTTGTGTTACTAATTTTATGGTTTTAAATTTTTTGAAATCATTGTTTGAATTGGTATTTCTTTAATTATAAAGACTAATGGATTATAAATCTTATTTTACTTGTTATTTCACATAACAGGGCAAGGTATTCTAATACCAATTATTGAACAGTTCATCCCTTATTCCACTGAATAGAAATAATATTTAATCATATATTATAGTAAAGTTCTCTATATTCTGGCTTTATATATATATATATATATATATATATATATATATATATATATACTCTGTTCTGTTGAATTGATTGTAATTGGGAAGCACAGAACATGATTTGTCTATTCAACATACATCACTGCCTTTTGATGTTGTTAACTTTATCCCAGATACGTCCACCAGGAAAGATCATTGTAAAGAAAGATCAGGAAATGGATCATAAAGCCCTATATTGGTAATTATAATCTCATGGTTTTCCTAGTGTTTAGACAAGAAGTAAGCATGTAACTTGCTTATGATAAATGACATGTTGAAAGAAGATTTTGTCATCCCTGATATGAGAAACCATTAAAAGAGAAAATTGTCTTTCCACCCACAACTTCTCTTCTTCATGGTTTGTCATTGTGTAAGGACTTGATATTTGTTATCAAGCAACAAGCATTTTATAATGATGAGGAAAGTCCAGAATAATTGAGGTACAGATCCTGGGCTGCTGAAAAAAGAAATTCTAAAACGCTCACTTTTGGCCATCTTAAGTAAATAATAGAGATTGTTAACATTTAAACCATTGTCCATCAACCATTCAATTTCCTACTGCCAAACTAGTACCATTGTTTCATTTCTATGCTGATATCACATTGTTTTAATTATTAAGACCTCAGTATGATTCAGTGTCAGATATGAATAATTTTCTACAATTTTCTACTTTTTAATATTTGTTATTCTCACTTCTCACATAAGAATTTTTTTAAGAAAATATTTTTAGACTATTTCTTTAATGTCAAAGATTTTAAATAGTGTATTAGAAACATGAATAGAATTATAGTAAATGTATTTATTGATTATAAAGAATTAATATTTTTAGAACATTTATTTTTCTAAGCAAGAATAAAATATGATTCTCAATAATTTCAAATTGGTTCTTATATGAATTAGTAAATCTTTAACAAAACTAAGTAGACACATTAAAGTAATGATTTTGATTTTCATACAGTAAGTTCTAACTAGTCACTTATCTTATTCCTCATATAGCTATTACTTTATTTTCTTGTTGGGAGCCCTTTGCAAGGAATTATCAGTTCCTGAAATTCCAAGGAAGGATAAGTATCAGTTCCTGAAATTCCAAGGGAGGAGGTTTCTCTCCGCCTTATGTTAATTGCATGTTAATTGCAGCTATTGTTTCTGGATACTTGTGGTTTTGTTTGGAGCAGTTTGTTACAAGCAGTTTGTCACTTAATCTATATAAATATACGGTGCTAAATAAACTCGGTGCTGCGGCTTTGACTGTATGCCCTTTCGAGATCTTTTTCTCTTCTCTGTCTTTTTTCCTAACCCTCGCTCCCCCACTCAAGAGGTCTGTTCTACTCTGTCCGGCGGGTTCTGGCATTTTCTTATGCTTTGCAAGCATACAAAAGTAACATCTATACACAATAATAATTTTTACCATAATTTTATAATGGTATTTCATCTTACTGTGTTAGTGAGTACTCTCATATAAATATTAAATAATGGTGGTGATAGATTCTTTGTTTTATTCCTGACTTTAACAGAAATGCTTTGACTATGTCATAATTAGGCAGAATATTGACTATTATACTGAGATATATTTTCTAATCATTTCAAAGATATATCTAGGTAACCTTACTTTATTATAAATTCTTTTTAAAAATTATATTTTGTCTTTGGAATACCATACAAGTTGTCTTACATTGATCTGTAAAAATATTAGCTTATATTAAGAAATTTTTCTAGTATTGAGCCATCCTTGCGTTTCTCAAATTGTAAAATTATCCTGTTTTTATCACTTATTTTATTGCTTAATATATTTACAATTTATTATTTCTTTTACATAATTTACTATATTAAATATAACAGAATTTACGATATCTTATGATAGTAGTTATAGGAAATATTATTTATATTATTCGCTGTTAAATACTTATTCCTTTTACCCATTCAGTAAATAAATAAGTTCAAATCAAGGCATATTTTTTTTTCTAGTTTCTTATACCATTTATTGATATTGCATGCTGCTAGAAATTATTTAAGATTAAATTCCTATGGGACTGAAATAATCAGAACATGTAAGAACCAAGTCAATGGTTGCTTTTTTTAATAAAATTTATTTTTTAGAGCAGTTTTAGGTGTACAAAAAAATTTAACAGAAATTACAAAGTGTTCAATATATTTTT
Organism: Eidolon dupreanum; assembly: GCA_028627145.1. Taxonomy (NCBI): domain Eukaryota; kingdom Metazoa; phylum Chordata; class Mammalia; order Chiroptera; family Pteropodidae; genus Eidolon; species Eidolon dupreanum. Next base: position 26,232,064 of record CM053513.1, read on the forward strand.
CCCTACTCTTACATTTTTTCCTCTTATTTTCATACATTGGTGTGGTAAATTTCTTACAACGGATAGCAAAATACTGATAAATTATGAACCAAAGTCTATGGTTTACATTAAGGCTGACTGTGTTATACAGTTTTATGAGTTTTGATAAATAAATATTGTCATTTATCTACCATTACAGTATCCTATAGAATAGTTTCACTGTCTTAAATATCTTGTGTTCACCTAATCATCCTTTTCCTAACCCTGAAATCCCTGGTAATGACTAACTTTTTTTTTCTGCCTCTGCAGATTTTCTTTTTCTTTTTTTTATGTTTTTAAAATCCTGGCTTTATAAGTTTCAGTATTGCAGTTTTAAAGCAAACATTTGAGTGAGACAAATAAATCTGAACTGAAATATTCTAAGAACTGAAATGTGTGCATATTTATGAGAATGTAGGTATATTGAGTAAAGTTGGGCCAGAGAGTTCTGTTCTATTCTGAATCTACTATCAGTATTTGAGCCTATGCTAAATATGGATGAGAAAGAAAGTTAACTCACTTATTCCTATCTCAAGAATCCCATGTCTCTGACTGTCTCAAAACTTGTCAGCATGTAGCAAAAATATATATTTCAATGCTCTAGTTCAAACTTGTAATGATAAGGATATTTACAATTAGTAGAGATATTTTATAGGCATTTGCCACTACTAACTCTCCTTGTTCAAATACAGAAAAATACTTATTGAGAATGACCCATGAGACAGACATAGGGTTAGGCTGTGAAGAGCTAAGGGATAGAGAACGCAAATAAACTTAAATAAATAAAAATGTTTTATTTCAAGTCTTTCTAAAAATTTTGTTACAAGTCTTTACGAGCATAATGAATGTACCATATTTCTCTCAGTAAAATAAGATCACCTTATTTTACTATGCTGTGAGTTTTGCTAGGAAAAATTTGATAGGAGACATGGGAAAGATGACCCAAATTTTTCAGTTAATATATACAAAATATTTATTCTCTGATATAAGTACCATGCATAATAAAACGTTCACTATGAAATTGCATTTACATTCTAGTGAAAAACCAGAATTGTTTGAAACTTGCTTCCACAAATAAGCTATATAAATAATGTTCATGAAGATTGAGGCCTTAAAGATAAACTTTTAATTTGTAAATTTTTTTGGAGATTGATTAGCTAATTTCTCATACTTTGCTGAAGAAATGAGAAAAGATAGCTAGACTTCTAAACCTTGATTAAATAACAGAGAAAAAATATACAGATGATGACTCACTAATTTTCAAAAGAGCTTGCAAAACCTCATACTATGAAAAAAATTCTTCCATATTTATTTAATCATCATAAATTCTATAAATTTAATTATTCAATTGGTTTATATTTTTCAATTTTTATAACTCAAAAATGTTTTATTCAGAGTAAATTGCCTCAGCTATCAAGAATTTCTTGTAATATTGCTAGATTAATTGTATTTTTTTTTAAAAAAATATTTAGTGAGCAGAGAGCAGTCTGTCAAAAAGAATTCAATATATGCCTTTGAGAAATTTTCTATAATTTTTAAAGGTCATTTTCAGAATTAGACTTATTTAAATTATGACTATTTTTTCTTTAGAAATAAAGTTTTTTGCTTTCTAAAATGGTTGGAAAATATGTAATTATTTCCAAATCTGAAAATCTCCAGAAACTAGAATTTATTTAAGTTAAACTGTCATTTTCAAAACAAACATGCATTGAAGGTGACTAGATTTTTAATTAGAAAAAGGTAATGGAAAGAGATATTTTTAAGTTTTCTTTGAAACAAAACTTATGCTCTTGAATTAATTGAAAAAAAAAAAAGTATTTTAACTGAGTTATCCCATTCTCCATTAGAACTTACTGTTTTTTGGCTCATCACTTCACATGTAACAACAATCCTTTGACCAGTCCATTTTCCTTATTATTTCCTCATACCTCCTCAAGTTATCACTTCAGTTGCTTTCTGTTAGTACTATAATTACTCTGTTGTGTCTACTTTCAACCCCTTGCCTACCTCTTTTTTTTTTGGTGTGTGTGGGGGGGTAGTCTTGGGAAAATGCAAACCCCAATTAAATCTAACTTTTTTCCTACTCTAATTCTGCTTCTGGAATGCTGAATGTGACAAGAGAAAAGCACAACCCTGCTGTCAGGGCACTATTTGAAGTCAGGACCACTAATTAAAGCATGCCCTATATGATGTAAGGTAATCCTATTTCAATTTTCTGGTCCATTGACTTTCACACAGTTCTAGAAGTAAGTTTCACATCTTTCCCTTTCATTAAGCCTCCAACCATACTTCCATTGTCATTCTCAATTGATCATTTTTTCCTTCTTTGATTAAAAATTTATGATCAATAGAAGAGAAATTTAACGCAGTGCCACTAACTCAGCACCTGTGTACCTGAAGCTGTGCACACATACTCTACATTCCCTTTTATCACCAACAGTGGTCTGTCTGGGCTCCTGTCCAAGGCAGATTTCTCTATTTGTGCCCATTATTTGGTCCTTTCCATGCTACTCAATGACTTACATGTAGCAATACTTCTGTTTCTCTTCCACATCGCTTATTTATTCCTCTCTACTGAAACTTTCCTAATAGCACCCAAATCTGCTTCAATTTTTCAAATTTATTTAAAACTCTTTTATGTCCTAATTTTCTCTGTGATTTACCACATTTCTATTACTTTTATCTCAAAATCCTCTAAAGAATCACCTGTACTCAATGTCCCCGATTTCTCTCTTACCATTCCTTATTAAAGCTATCCTAATAAAATGTTTTCTACCACTACTCTATTGAAATTGTGCCGGAGCCAGCCGGTCGGAGTCGAACCGGGGGAGCGAGGGTTAGGAAAAAAGATAGAGAAGAGAAAAAGATCTCGGGAGGGCATACAGTCAAAGCTGCAGCACCAAGTTTATTTAGCACCATATACTTATACAGCTTGAGTACGTGACAAACTGCTTGTAACAAACTGCTCAAAACAAAACCACAAGTATCCAAAAACAATAGCTGCGATTAACATGGATTAACAGAAGGAGAGAGAAACCTCCTCCCTTGGGATTTCAGGAACTGATGCTTCTCCTCCCTTGGAATTTCAGGAACTCATGCTTCTCCTCCCTTGGAGGTTCCAGGAACTGATAATTCCTTACAAAGAGCTCCCAACAAAATTGCTTTGTAAAAACGTTAGTGGCCTCCACATTGCCAAACACTCTATCTTTGTTGCAGTTGACAGAAAACTGGACATAGCTGATCACCTGCTCCTCTTTGATAGATATTTATTTCTACAGTGGGCCTACAGGTCATCTATTTCTCATCCTTCTCCTTCCAAGTCTCCTTTTGTTTCTCCTTTTTTGAGACTCTTAATATGGGAGGGTTCCAAGATTCAAATTAGAGCCTATCTCTTAACCATCTACATGTTATTAACAGGAAATGGGGGCTATATTATAGACCCTGCAAGCTCAGGGGTCACATGGCAGCCCTGACAAGCTCAGTGACCAAAAGTAACTACACAGGATGATTGATCATAAATTCCTAACTGGGCAGGTTATGGTGGGGAATCACATCCCAGGCCTGTAGCCACCTTAGCAAAGGTCAATATTTACCTGTTCATTGTTTTTATGCATCTAGGGTAACATACCTATGAAATGTCAGAGAAATTTTTTTCCAGACTTCTCAAAGGCACAAACCATGGCACCAGAGCACAAGACAACCAGAACACATGATCAAAAAACTCATTGTTATCTTGTCACCTGCATATCATGTCTATTTACTGTAAATGATAAATGTTAACTATCACATACCTACCAATGTAAAAAAAAAAAATAGTATGTGTTTCTCCATTTTGCTTTTTATTTAGTCTTAGAGATTTTCTCACTTTGCTTTTTCCTGCCTTCTTTATTTACCACCAACTGATTTTGTGTATCTTCCTTATGTTTTTTCCTTTGATTCTAAATACATAAAATGAACTGCAAAACTGCTATTCTCTGGAGCATTTTCTCAATTCATGAAGTATTACTTCTGGGCATGACCTCAAATATTTGGCTCAAATAAATTTTTATAAAACTTTTCTACAGGTTTGGACATTCTTACATCAACAATGCACTTCCTTGTAGATCTTATTAAATTGCATTGCTTTCAATATCATAGCTGAGCTTATGTTCCTATAATTTATATCATCATCTAAGAACTATTTTTTGATTTCAGACTAATATAGTCAACCACTCCCTTGTTATCTTTTTAAATAGATTTGTCTACTAGATATTACAAACTCAACATGTCCAGAAGCAAATTCCTTTTCATTTTTCCCAAACTATGTTTCTTTCATTCAGTTTTTCTCATTTCAATATTAGACTACTCCATAATTTTAGTTATTGAGGCCCGAATTCTCACTTTTTCTCACACCTTAAATTTAATCTACCAGCAATCTATTTGCTTTAATTTCAAAATTAATTCCAGATTTTTTCAGCTCTCAATGTGTACTGCACAGGGTGATGTGAAATCCAGTGTCACCGCAGAGGCATAGAGGGGTCCTCGGTTCTTCCCTGCCAACACAGTAAAGAATTGCAAGTCAGTGAGATTTAGAAAAAGCAAGATTTATTGAAAGTACATTTTAGAAGGAGATGGAGTTCACTAAATAAGGCTACAGCCCCGTGAAATTTGGGAGGTGAGAAGACAAAAGATAGAGTACCCTTTAAGGAAGAAGCAGGTTACCAGGGAAGAGATTTAACAGTACAGAAGTGGGAAGTTCTGTTAATATTTAGACCATGATGGGAGGGTACAAAGGCCATTCTAGATGACTCTCAGGTGAAGTTTTATTTTGGGTTTAATTTTCTCCGTAGCACTTTCACTACATGCTACATGTTATACTTGTCTGTTTACTGTGCAATTCTCCTACTAGGAAACCACTTCCACTAGGAATAAGGCTTTGATTTACCCACTGCAGTTCCCAAAAAGTAATGTCTAGTATATTGTAAGAAGTCAAAAAAAAAAAAAAAAATTTGGTCAATGAATATATAAATGAAGTGATGCAATGATAGAGAATCTGAATATAGAATTAATGTAATTTTATCCTCAATTCCTATTTAATTAAACTTAGTGAATCCAAAGGTTTACAGAGTATGCCACATCAAAATATGACACTCTGACATAGAGAATATTTTAAGCTGAAGGCAAATGAAAAGAAGCAGATCCAAGAAAAACTGTCCACATTACACCACCTATCAGGAAAGGTGAGACAAATCTTAATTATTGGAGACAACCCTAGACTCATCAGTTTGGAGACAGCGGCAAATGAATTCACATGACAAACGTTACTTACTTATCTTTATCTTTTATTAGGTTCCTCCTTATGTTTATGTCCCCATAATTTTCCCAAAGCCTTCTTCTTTTGTCTTGTCACTTCTCTGAAAATGTATCGTTCTTTTGTTAAACTGTTATATACATTTAAATTCTAATCACGCCGCTGTGTTACTCACTGCTTCATAAATGTATACATTAATAAACTTTCGTTTGTTTTTCTCTTGTTGACCTATCTTTTTTCAGTCTAATTTGCAGGGTCCCAATCAATGAACCTAAGGTGGGTGGAAGAAAACACGTTTTCATTCTCCCCTATAAATCCTAAATATATTTAAATGAGTACATGTGAAGACTATTATAGGGTAGAATTTTTTAAAAATCGTAATCTTGGGTTCTGACAGAAGGTCAGCAGCTCAGAAGATGCAAGAGACATACAGGGAAGGATTCAGCTGTGTGATGCCTGGGCAAGGGCTGAGGAACAGCTGCTATTCCACCTTCCTCAGGCCCACCTCCAGGGCAGTCTGGAGATAGATACCATCTTGCCTATGTTGAACTCTCCCCAATACAGTCAATTTTAAAATTGTATTAGCCAGGTGAGATCCACTCGCTCTACCCTGTGTCTCCCTGGGGCTCAGCCCCACCCAGCCCACAAATTGCTTGCCATGGCCTGTTGTCTGGAAGCTAATCCCACCCTGAGGTTTCCCTGGGCTGCATGCTGATTGGCAGGCAACAGCCCTCATTTTATGTGGCCTGCGTGCAGACCAAACATTTCAAGGGAGACTTTTGGTAGTGAACCACTGGTGCTAGCCCAAGCTACAATGTCTTTGGGGTTCATCATGGGGGGGTCTGAGGCCTAAGGAGTACAGTAACTGGCTTTGCTGTGATCTGAGACTTTTATAGGAAGCCACAGATTCAGCACTGACATGAAATCTGATTCTGCATCGTCTGTGTGAAATTTATTCACTTTACTTCTGATGACTTCCTGGGCCCCCACCCCACCCAACTCACATACCACTCAAAGGCTCTTCTAGCTATGAGTCATACGGGCAGCTGGCTGAAAGCCACAGGCTCTGAGGTGCACTGGTCCTTTTGCTAAGCTTCCCCAGCACCGTACTGAGGATAAATGACTTTGGCTTGCAGCATTATCTCTCCCACCCACCTTCAGACCTAGCATAGGCAGCAACCATCATGGATCACTTTGTAGCTCCTACCAGGTAGTGCTGAGTAATTAAAGTCAGTGGCTGAACTTGGCATATACAGGGGCCCCCTCACAAGGGGCCACAGAACGAATATAACCAAAGTCAGGTATCTGACTACAACAGAGCATCACCTGACTAGCCCTATAAGCAACAAACCCAAAAGATGGTCTCAGCAGGTACACAAGCCTGCTGGGAAAAGCCTACTCCATGGAGTCAGCTTCAACACAATAGCTCATATCTGTGGGTATGGCCATCCCCAAAGCTAGTCAACCTAAGAGTCTATTCTATTCACTGATGTGCTAACAGTAATCAAGGCTTAGCCACACAATCACACAAGGAACATGCTCAGAGCCCCTAGAGAAGGTGATCAAAGAGATTGTGCCATTGAGCCAAATAGGACACCTACTACATAAGGCCATCTGGCTAAGGCTAGAAGATGCAACAAATCTTCCTAATACATAGAAATTAACACAAAAAGGCAAATAAAATGAGAAAACAAAAAAATATGCCTCTAATTAAACAAGCAAAAACCTCGGGGGTAAGGGGGAAACTAAACTAAATGGAAGCAAGCAAGAGACAGAGTTCAAAACAAGCCTCAGTGAGGCTTCAACAGAGAGACAGTAAATATTAACAATGATATAGGAACCATGAAGAAGAACTAGTCAGAAATGAAGAACACAATAACTAAAATGAAGAATACATTGGAAGGAATCAACAGTAGATTGGAGGAAACTGGAAACAAGGTAGGAGTAGACACCCAATTGGAACAGTAAAAAGAAAAAAATATTTTTTTTAAATGAGGTAAGTTTAAGAGTCCTCTGGAAAATATCAAACATACCAAAATCCACATCGTAGGGGTACCAGAAGGAGAAGAGAGAGAGAGAGCAAGGAATTGAAAACCTATTTGAAGAAATAATGACAGAAAACTTTCCAACCTAGTGAAGGAAATAGATATATAAGTTTAGGAAGCACAAAGAGTCTCAAACAAGAGAAACCCAAGCACGCCCACAACAAGACACATCATCATTAAATTGCCAAAATTCAAAGACTAAAAGAATCCTAAAAGCATAAGAGAAAGGCAAATAGTTACTTATAAGAGTACTCTCATTAGAATGTCAGCTGACTTTTGAACAGAAACTATGTGGGCCAGAGGGATTGGCATGAAATTGTCAAAGTGATGAAAAACAAGAACCTACAACCAAGACTACTCTACCCAGTAAGGCTATCAATTAAATAGAAGGTGAAATAAAGAGCATCTCAGACAGGAAAAATCTAAAGGAATTCTTCTCTAACGAACCAGAATTGAAATAAGTGTTAAAGTGTATTTTGTAAAAAAAGGGGGGTGGGAATCCTTAAATAAAAATAATAAAATAGCAATAACAACATACCTATCAATAATCACTTTAAAAGTAAATGGATTAAATGGTCCAATCAAAAGACATTGGGTAGCTGAATGGATTAGAAAAGAAGATCCATACATGTACTGTCTGCAAGAGACCCACCTCAGATCAAATGACACAGACAGACTGAAAATAAAGAGATGAAAAAAGATATTTCATGCAAAAGGAAAAGAAAAAAAAAAGAAGCTGTGGTTGCAATACTTATATCAGAAAAACAGACTTTAAAACAAAGGTTACAATAAGAGACAAGGAAGGGCATTACATAATAATACAGAGATCTATTCAACAAGAGGACATAACCTTAATAAACATATATGGAACATAGTATATAAAGCAACTATTGACTAATATAAAGGGAGAGATTGACAGTAATACACTCATAGTAGAAGACTTGAACACCCCATTGACACCAACAGACAGATCTTCTAAACAGAAAATTGATAAGGAAACAGTGTTCTTAAATGACACACTAGACTAGATCGATTTAATTTGTTCATAGCGTTTCACCCCAAAGCAGTAGAAAATACCTTCTCAAGTGCTCATGCAACATTTTCAGGATAGATCTAGTGTTAGGCCACAAAACAAGTCTCAATAAGTATGAGAAGATTAAAATCATATCAAGTGTCTCCTTTGACCACAATGGTAAGAAACTAGAAATCAACTGCAAGAAAAAACTAAAAAATACACAAACATGTGGAGGCTAAACAACATGCTAATAAACAGTAAATGGGTTAACAATGAGCTCAAGAAAGAAATCAAAAGATACCTAGAGACAAACAAAAATGAAAACACATAGCAATACAGGACTACCTCAAGAAACTAGAAAATTTTCAAATAAACAATATTACATTACACTTATATTGTTTATAAGTAAAAAATATAACCTTAAAAGAACAAGAAAAAGAACAAACAAAGCCTAAAGTGAGTGGAAAGAAGGAAATAATAAAGATCAAATTAGAAATAAACAAAGTAGAGTCTATAAAAACAATACAAAAGATTAATAAAACTGAGATCTGGTTCTTTGAAAGGTTAAACAAAATTGATAAACTTAATCAGACTGATCAAGAAAGAAAGAGGAAGGACTCAAATAAATAAAATCAGAAGTAGAAGAGGAGAACTATGGTTTCCACAGAAATACAAAAGGTCATAAGAAAATACTAACAGCAATTATATGCCAACAAATTGGACAATCTGTAAGAGGTGGATACATTCCTAGAAACATGCAATCTCCCAAGACAGAGTCAAAAAGAAACAGAAATTCTGAACTGACTGATTACCTCCAATGAAATCGAATTAGTAATTGAAAAACTCCCTAAGAAACATAAGCCCTAGGCCAGATGTCTTCAAAGGTGAATTTACCAAACATTAAAAGAATTAATACTTATTCCTTTCATACTATTTCAAAAAGTTCTAGAGGAATTAAGGCATCCTAACTCTTTTTACAAAGCCACCATTACCCTGATTCTAAAACCAGACAAAGACATTACAAAAAAAGAAAACATTGATGGAAAAATCCAGTATAAAATATTAGCAAACAAAATTCAACAATATATTAATAATATTATACACCATGATCAAATTGGATTTATTCCTGTGATGAAAGTTTGGTTTAATATCCTTGAATCAATTAATGTGATACACATAGTAACAAATTGAAAGATAAAAATCAGGTGATCATATCAATAGATGCAGAAAAAGTGTTTGACAAAATCTTACATCCGTTTAAGATAAAAACTCTCAGCAAAGTGAGAATAGAGGAAACATACCTCAACATAATAAAGGTCATGTACGACAAACGTACAGCTTACATTATACTCAATGGGGAAAAGCTAAAAATGTTCTACTTAAGACCAGGAACAAGACAAAGATTCCCACTCTCAACACTTCTTTTTAACATTTTATTGGAAGTCCTAGCTACAGCAATAAGACAAGAAAGAGAAATAAAAGGCATCCAAATTGGAAAGGAAAAAATAAAACTCGTTATTTACAGATGACATGTTACTATGTAAAGAGAACCCTAAAGATGCCATCAAAAACTGTTAGAACTGATCAATAAATTCAGTAAAGTAGTAGAATACAAAATTAATATTCAGAAGTCAGTTGCATTTTTATACACCAGTGATGAACTATCAGAAAGAGAAATTAAAAAGCAATCTCTTTTACAATTGCATCAGAAACAATAAAATACCTAGGAATCAAATTAACCAAAGAGATAAAAAACCTATTCTCAGAAAATTATGTCATTGAAAAAAGAAATTAAAGAAGATACAAATAAGTGGAAGCAAAAATCGTGCTAATGGTAGGAAGAATCTACATTGTTAAAATGTCCATACTACCCAAAGCAATCTATAAATTCAATGCGATCCCTACCAAAATACCAATAGTATTTTTCACAGAACTAAAACAAATGATCCTAAAATTTATATGGAACCATAAAAGATTTTGAATACCATGGCAATCTTGAGAAAGAAGAACAAAGTTGGAGGTATCACATTGTCTGATATCAAACTATATTACAAAGCTATAGTAATTAAAACATCATGTTACTGGCTTAAAAAACAGACTCATAGATGAATGGAACAGCATGAGTTCAGAAATAAATCCATGACTATATGGTCATATAATGTGTGATAAATGAGGCAAGAATATACAATGGGGTAAAGTCAGTCTCTCCAACAAATGGTGTTGGGAAAACTAGATAGATATGTCCAAAAAAATGAAAGTGGACCACTAATCATCAGAGAAATGCAAGTTAAAACTATAATCTGACAAAACGACAATCAGATTGGCTATCATCAATAAATCAAAAAACAAATGTTGTGAGGATGTGTAGAAAAGGGACCCCTCATGCACTGTTGGTGGGATTGCAAATTGGTATAGCCACTCTGAAAAACAATTTGGAAGTTTCTCACAAAATTAAAAATAGAATTACCTTTTGACCCAACAGTTGCACTTCTGGGCACTTATCCATAGAAAACCAAAACACTAGTTCGATCTATGCACCTCTATGCACCCCTATGTTCATGGTAGCACTATTCGCAATAGCCGAATGTGGAAGCCACCTAAGTGTCTATCGATATATGATTGGATAAAGATATTATGGTACATATATACAATGAAATATTATTCAGACATAAAAAAAATGAAATCTTACCATTTGCATCAACATGGATGGACCTAGAGGGTGTTATGCTGAGTGAAATAAGTCAGACAGAGAAAGATAACTATCATATGATTTCACTTATATTCAGAATCTAAGGAAGAAAAGAAGCAAACAAACTCAATGAAAACAGACTCATAGATACAAAGAACAAACTGATGATTGCCAGAGATGGGGGTTTGGTTGTCTGGGTGAAAAATTGAAAACATGAAGAAGTACAAATTAGTAGTTACTAAACAGTCATGGAGATTTAGAGTATGGGGTAGATAGTCAATAGTATTGTGATGTTTGTGTGTAATGTCAGATGAGTGTGAGAGTATCTGGGGAGATCACTTCATGGATTGTATAAATATCTAACTTTTTAAAATTAAAAAAAAAAAAAGTCAGTTGATCAATATAGGCAATCCAGATAAATTCCCAGTCAGTTTGACTTTCTGACATTGTAAATAAATTGATAATCTCCATCATATTTTTACATCAATGTTTAACTTGATTCAGAAGTAAGAATGAAAAGGCTTTTAGTGAATATCTTATACTTTTCAATTAATGCCAGTTCAGTAAACTTTTATGAGTAAAATACATATTAAGTTGCTGATGAGTAATAACACAAGCACTATATACATTACTTCAGTGATATCTTATATACCAAATCATAGAATTATAAAATTATAGGTGTTATTTGAGGCTCAAAAGACATCTCCAGGCAAAAACAAAACAAAACAAAACAAACAAACAAAAAAACTTTCTTTTCTTAGTTGAAGTTAAATAAAGGAAAATATTGTAATGGAATAAAATTCTTGACCTCTCTGACTCCATTTTGTTCAAACCTGCTTTGTTCCCATGGCCTTCAGCCTAATAGCTTTTGCTTAGTCTTGCATATAAACATGCTAATCATTAAAGGAATTGTGCTTACAGCTTAGTTTTACAAAAACAGCCCCTCTCATTTCCCCTTCCCTTGACATAAAAGAATGCTCAACTCTATACTTGGGTAGATGGATTTGAGGTAACAGTAGGGCTCCCATCTTTTCTGCTGGCCTCTTCTTGATCAACCTTTTCATACCCTAAACTCTGACGTTTTGAGTTTTGGCTTTTTAAAGTGTTGGACACACAAACTTTGGGCCAGTAACAATATTAGGTGTGGCATAACCTAAATAGTAATTATATTTCTCATTTATTAAATTTCTCCTATGTGCCACACAGTGCCAGGATTTGTATATATTTTCTAAAAAATGATTTGTAATAACTTCATGCATATAGAAGCCAATTTTAGCAGAAGTAGACTTCTGCTAAAATATACTATATGTTTTTTTATATATTTATAATATTTTATTTTAATACCAAGCAGAAAATAATTTTTTATTATTCAATTATTAATATATCATGAAGATATAGTTAAATATATATATTTATATATTTATATATTCTTTTGCTAAACATTTGTGCTTTTGAATCTTCCAATATGGAATGATGATGAAATATATTACGTGTCATATGATAAAAGAAGGCTTAATTATTTAACATTGTATTCTAAGTGTCAAGTATAGCATTTGGCAAATTGGTTCAGTAAATATTAGAAAAAAATGAATGAATTATTCCTTATGTGTGAATATTTTTGTAACACAATTATTTAGTAACTAGATAGAAAAACTATAATTTTTTAAATAATAGTGTCACTGTTGGGGTAATCTAAAATTTATTGTTACCCCAGTAGCACAAATGGGTCCTCAGTTATTTTCGTTGACACAGTAAAGAGTTACAGGTCAGTGAAATTTAGAAAAAGTAAGATTTATTAAAGTACGTTTCAAGAGGCAAGCAGGTTACACTGAAAAAGGCCATAACCACACAAAAGTGAAAGTTAGGATTTATTAAAGTACAGTCCAAGGCAGGGACAGGTTACAGCAAAAAAAGCTGTAACACCCTGGAAGTGGAGAGGTTTGCATTATATTAGGGCCGTGATAAGATATTACAAGGGTGGTGCTAAATGATAGGCACTTGAAGTCATTTTGTCGACTTTTGGCAATTATATAACCCTTTGCCTACTGTGCATGCGGTTACCCAGCATTCAGTCTGTTATAATTAGATTCATGAACATCCAGGCATAGACATGATATTATAATGAGGCTAGGTCATGGGGAGATTAGTATAGTATTGTTTGTGTATGCGCTTGCAGCGGCATTAAACCTGTTACTAGTTTATGACTCTTCACTCCTTGAACTCAGGGTATAGGGGTAATTTATAACCATAAAATGGATGTTCCAGAGAGGTCCTAAGAGAGGTCTTTGGGAATGACCTTCATTTCCCAGTCACTCATGTCTACCTAACTACCTAACAAAAAATACTGATTTATAAACAAATGACATTCTGGAAGTATACATAAAGAAATGTGAAAAAGATACATAAACCTTACATAACCAACCAGATCTCTCAAACCTGCAATTTAAAACATTTAAAAATCTTGTGGGGCTGTTAAAAATCATTTTCCTCCTACCTTCTAACTTTTCCTAGCTGGGCTAATAATCATATTAACAGACACACATTAACAGAAGAAAATGTTCAGAGTTTATTATAAAATGTACATTCAGGGGTGTCATAATGAGACCCAAAGAGTCATTGGGCAGTGAGGTTTATATGGCACTTTGGCAGTGAAGAATGAATGGGGTGACAGATGTCTGGGATTTTGAAGGAGAAATAGATAATTCACAAGTAGCCGAGAAAGAATGGAACGTGTGACAAACAAATTTCTGCTCGGCAACCCAGAAATAGTGGGACAGAGGCAAGAATCCAGCAGAACAGGTTTTTGCATGGATCTATTTTATTTACCATTCTTAATTCAAATTAGGCCAAGGTGAAAATTCTAAACTGATTAAGCTAAGACTTCCTTCCTGAAGAAGTCTTCTCTGTCTGAATTCCCGTAGGTAGTAAAAGAGGAAGGTCAAAGGGTTTTTCTGAGTTATTTTGTTTCTTAATAGCCAGCTTAAAATCAATATTCCAAAAGATACATTTTGGAGGGCAAAACTTTGGTCCCCTTCAAGCTGTATAATATTGGTGCAGACCAATCAGAATGAATGTTTTATATAGCATTGACATCTTCTATTGTGTGATGCTAATCCATGAGGCTCTGCATTATTTGATGTTGTGAGTGAGGAGATTCTCAGATGGGTCAGAGTAAATTAGATAATGGTAGGATGGATGTGACAAAATAGCAGACAATAAAATAATTTACCAATAATTTATATAAGAAAGGTTCAAATCTGTGTATCTGTGCAAATCTATACTTCTTTAAAATGACTTTTTCTCTTATTTTCCTCCTTCATTCAAATTGCCTGAGGCTTACTTTCTTCTTCTCTTTCCTTATCTTTCTGCATACTGCACAACTACTCCCTTAATTATTAAATTTTTAAGTTAGCATCAAACAAAGCCTCAGCTCTGTTGACCATAGAAAGAGTTTCAGTCAAACTAAAGATAACATCTTGCAGTATCACACTCATGAAGGCTGAAGGACCCTACTGGCATCCCCTTGAAACCAGACAGAATTTCAGACGTGAGTGACATCAGGACCTGATGTGATAATCAACTGTTTTCTACTCTAGCCCCAACAAATCAGTTGAGCCCACAACCCCAACTCCCTTAGCTAGCTACCATGGCTGATGAATGTTCCCCCATATAACGTATCCCCTAGAGGCCATTAGTCTTTGTATTTATAAGGCCCACTATGTGGGCCTCCACTGAGCTTGATAGGTATAGTATATGGCCCCTTTTTTGTTCACAATTGGATATTTAGGTAAAATATCAGTCTATAGATAGATCTTGATAAATGTGAATGATAAATATTATAAGTAAATGAATATTCAATTGTTAAAAAGATAGGAAAATTTTTCTTAGACATTTGGAAAATCTTTCTTTCAATAATCACTTTTTTAGATCCAAGTCAAACATGTGCTTTGAAACTCTATACAGTTTCATGGGTTAAAGGCCTACAAACAGTCTTCCAGATCTAAAATTCATGATTGTTTACTGACCTGTTACATTCTAAAGAACTTATCTTTTTTCCAAAATTTTGCACTAAGACTAAGATCAATAACCTTAATGGAAATTAAACTGTTTTGGCACTGTGGCAATTTACTCTTTGTGAAATTAGTGCTTTCAACTTCCTGCTTGTTGTTTTCTAATACACAAGATTACCTATAGTTTCTTATTTTCCAATTAATTTTATAATTTCTTTTTAAAGCTTGTATTTGTTGAATTATTTAAAAATTATTTTTAAAGTGTACAGTCTAAAAGTAAATGAAAATACTTTCATTTACGTGAACATGCAGCTTCACTTCTTTTCATCCCTTTCCCTTCTGTTCTTTTATTCCTTTCTTCAAGTAGCCCAGAGTAGTGCTCTGATAGGTAAGTATCAAGGATATTTTCTACATAGATGGTGTTGTTTTGCTTGACCTGAAATATAAATAAAAGCTTTATAAAAAAAAAATAAGAATAAGAATAAATATAAAGTATGTGAATATCTTGCTGTTTTTTATTTCTTATGGAAAAGGCTGGGTGAGACTATGTTCTTACAAGTAGCATCAGATTATGATGCTTTTTAAAAAAATTAAAATCAGGAAATAAAATCTGCCTATTATATATGGGAATACAGTAAGGAGAACAAACTGTTTAATGTTTAATGAACTGTTGCATTCATACTAAAGTTAATTCCATTTAAATTTCTAAACTTCAATGATCATACTTTTCCAATAGTAATCATTTCAAGATACTCAAATTATAACATGATAATTGATTATAAATAGAATAAAATACAATGGCTTTAGAAAAAAATATATGTTGTTATGTGCAGTCAGAAGGCTCATTTTCAATAAATACATCTCTGAAATCACATCTCAAAATGTCACCTGGTTATGTTTTAACATTTTTGTTTTTCAGAACCTGCTCACTTATTACCATTTTGTCTTGGAGAAAACTCTAAATTCTGATAAATTCTGATACATGTGAAATACATACATATATGTATATATACACATATATCTTGCTTCATATTCAAATATTATCTTAGCTCAATTTATTTATTTTGTCATTAGAAATCTGTTTGTTTGTTTTTTTTTCCCCTGTGGGGGAGAACTCAGTCAGATTTTTTCAAAATCTTTCTCAACATCTAAATAATACTTTGTTGTCTCCTAAAATAAATTAACATTTGTATTATTTTAGAGTTATTTATGATACTTATCTTTCTCATAATATTTCAGATTCTGTTATTGAACCCGCAAGATTGTATGCACGATGCACAGTTAGACCAATCACTAAAGC
>CM053513.1:26248930-26313009 GCA_028627145.1 Eidolon dupreanum
CTCAGATCATCAGGCATTATATTCTCATAGGAGCACCAGCCCCTGGTGCCAAAATGGTTGAGGACTGCTGCACTAGAGGTTCCCTGAAACATGTTTTGAGAAACTATTAATATGTGTTAACTCACTTTCAAAATACTTTTTCTTTTCAAAAGCCAGAAAATTCAGTTATAGTAATTATCCCAACTTTACTACCAATAATATATCAGGAACTAAATTCCAAATGATAGTTTATCATAAAATATTTAGGAATAACCTATACCTTGCTGAGTGTTTTGATCCGGGCACAACTATATTTAATTCTCATATGCAGTATGAGTGGGCAATAAGCTAACAGAATTTTGATTATTGTACTTAACAATATAAAATTTCAACACTTAAGTTAGACCTCTACAGCCCCCTATAATAAAACTTATTCTCCTTGAATTATTAATAGAGTTGAAGTTATAAAATTTCCTCTAAGATGAGCTTTTTATATTCCCATCTGAAAGTCTGGGGATATATCTCTGTTATCCTTTCAGAATACTGTGAAGTGAAAACGCCCTGAAGAGGCAGATGTCTCTAAGGGAACTTCAGACCTTTGTAAGAGTTAAGTTTGCAAGGTTTACATAGATACAATGTGATATGACATCCTATTCCTGATTATTCACAAATCCTTTCTCATTATAAACTAGAGTATGCTAAGGAGTCTTTAAAATATCATCTCAGTGAAAGTTTAAAAAGTACATACCATGTTGAATAGGTGTTCACAATTCATGCTTTCAGAGAATGGATTCTTTAAATACTTTATCTGATATATTAAAAGCTTTTTCAGAATATTGCATAAATGTTTCTGTTCGAAAAACACACAGTTTATACTTATTAATACATTTATAAAAATCAATTTATAAACAAATAATTTCTAACAGAATTTTTCATTTGGGTAATTCTCATGTGTCAACTAATTTAAACCCAAAAAATTACCATCCAAAAATTAATTTAACTGTTCTCCACACCAGGTACCATTGGATCTATTCTTTTTACTCCATTTCACACCAATACTGTTCGAATTGGAATAAGTTAGAAATGCATTTTGTATTTTTATGCTAAAAATTAAAATTAATGTTTAAGTACTTAGACAAAGTGGAAACCTGAATGGTTAGCAGGTGTTTCAGGATGCGAAGAAATTGATTTCACTTCTGGCTATGCTGAGAATACAGTTCTTGTTGCTTCAGCTCTTTAAGTTTTATAAACTGTTCCCTGCCTACTGGACACTAGTTTTTAGATAGTTTTATTTTTGAGGATGATGTTGTTGGAAAGTTACTTTCAATATGATGGAAAAGGTGCTGGCCTCACTGTTCAAAATCTTCATTTTTTTCTCTTTCTTCTACCACTTAACAAATTCATGAGTAAATTGCTTTCAATTAAACACTCTTAAGAATTAACACATTGGAGAAACTCAAAAAGTTTTGCAAAAATTAAAAATTAGACAAAAGAGTGACTGCACATCTTTTTAGGATCAAAGCATTTTCTAGGAAAAAATACTTTTGATTCATTTAATATTTATCTTTAATTTTGAAGCAGACTCTCCAAAGTAACATGACACATTACAGATTTTTCTCTGATAGACATAAAAATTATTTCTGTGAATTACCTCAGATAGCCCCAAAGGTTACTGTTTTAATGATTTATAAAATCTATAATCCCATTAACCAGCTTTGTATCTAAATTACTAACCTCATTCTAGAATTTTTTTTTCAGTGCTTTCACGTACTTAATCTGTCAAAATTTCTTTTGAACTAAATTTACCATCATACAGTTTCTTTCATTCATTAATTAGATAAATGTGGCACATGTTCATTCTATATTTGTATCAGAGTAATATTTATAAGACTTTGGAATATGTATTTTGATAAAACTGTCAATAAATCTTTAAAGTACTATAGAAAGAGTTTACTTATTTAACATCATTCTTAGGCCTAGTATTTTTTGTTGTTATTTTTTTACAGCTTCCGAATTGTGAAGAAGTTATTGCTTTGTAGCTGAAAGACATTTTGCTTAAAATACATGGTTAACATAGACTTCTATGCATTATGGATCATTCTCATTGAGGGGAATACTCATTTCCTATTCTTGATTTCCGTGAGGAAAGATTTTTTTCTAGAACACTGCATCTCTCTTCTCCATACTCATGCCTGTAAAAAAGTAGAATGACACTTCTGATTTTATGTTGGAAAAAAAGTAACTAACTATTCTTGATTCACCCACATTTTCCTTGAAAGCCAACTGCCCACAGGTAGCATACATATTGCCACTCTTCCAGGGGCATGCCATCTGTCACCATGTGGAAAGCAGCTATCACATTAGTCTCCTTTCTATAGCTGGGATTTAATACAAATAAAATGAATATTCTGGCCTTTAGCTGATACTTTTTGATTCATTATTTGTTCAGAATTCTGATAGGGGGAGTTGTTAATCTTATTGGGTGACCCATTAAGAGTCTCTTGCAGTATCTAATTACATGAGTAGAAAATATTACTTCTCATGAAAAAAATAACAAGGTAACTTGTTATAATGTTCTCATTCAATTATATTGTAAGTCTCAGAATTAATTGCCTTAGTAGTTTTTAAGAAACCAAATCAAATTAAATTTACTGTGTATTAAAATTATGTTATATAAGAAAATTACTTTAAAATGTTTCTTTTGACAATGTAATGAGATTAAAAATTCTGTAAATATTAAAGACTGTTCACAAAACCGACTTGAGTTTTTGACCCAATATTTACTACAAAAGTCACTGATTTGAAGTTTATCAAATTTCACAAGGAAATTCAAAATCAGCACATTTCTATGTAGTCTAGAGTGCAGCTATTACCTAAACAAAAAGTTGTTTTTTTTTAAATTTCTTTAGAGTTTTCAAAAAACTCTTCAAAAAATACAATTAGGGCAGCCAAGATTATAGTTATTGGTGAGTTGAAGGTTTTCTTCCAGTACATCGAGTTTTGCAAAGTGTTATCATTAGCCCTTAAAAAATCTTCTTAGAGCCCCAAATATGCTCTTAAATATGATATATTATCAATTATGTGATTATATCTGTCTTCCATCCATTTTAGAGTAACAGATGTCTAATGCATTATAATAATAACATATTATAGAAATGCATCACAATAAGAACAAATATTATTGAGGATTTACCATGTGGCAGATCCTGGGTTAACACTCAGAGTGTTTTTAATTCTTACAATAAGTTTATGGTTCAAACACTGATATGATCTCTGTTTTAAAGATTGATATTCTAGGAAATAGAGAACTTAAGTAACTTGTCCAAAGTTAAACAGATTTAAGGGACTACACAAATTTTAAATTTATATTTGTCTAAATTCAAAATATTTACTCTTAAGAATGACACAAGGCTGCTTCTTTTGTATGGATTCCTCTAGATTAAAAGTCCTAGTATCACAAACATTTGCAGGAAATCATCACAATCTATTATTTTCAGTGGCTGCTGAAGGGTCCAGGAAATGCAGCCTGAAAATGCTACAAGGAAGTCAACTCAGCTTACATTTTGATCAATGAATGAAGGACTTGAGATAAAAGTGAATTATCAGATAAATTCTCTTTTCTTTTATACAGCATTTCTAAAGATGTTCATTGAGTACTGGTGGTCAACGATTTGCATTATAAATCTGTGGCAATTCACTAACATTCTTCTTATGTTGGCACTGTCTCCATTGCCACAGAGTTCTATTTCCCTCACTGATGTTTTCTAGAATTTCACTCTCCAGCAAAGTATAAACACTTCATTTTATGCCCCGGGCTCTGTGATTTCTAGGGAACATGGGATAAAATAGTATGTTATCATTCTACTGTCTCCTTCAATACTGTAGCAGAATTCAACACCCCACTAATTATATTACTTCTAAAAATACACTGTTTATATGCATACACTCCAATGTAGAATGCCGGAATCCAATAAATATTGTTGAATGAATATCTCTACACAAACACACACATGCAGTGACACTTATATGCAAAACATAAAATGATAGATAGAAAGTTAAGATACTAATAAATAACCTGATGTTAATTTACTGGTTATGTTTTATGTGTATCTGAGATTATGCTGAGTATTTCACATGATGCCACTTAATCTTTCAAACAAGTATATGAGGGAAGTATTGAATTATTATTTTCACCATTTTTATAAATTTATTTCTATCTATTATTGAATAAATTTGACATGTAACATTGTATAAGTTTAAGGTATAACATGTCATTTTGATAGATTTATATGTTGTAATATTATTGCTAATATAGCAGTATTTATCATATTACATAATTATAGTACATTATTGTCTATATTCATTATACTGTACATTAGGTCTCTATGGATTATTTACTAGTTACAAGTTTATACCTTTAAATACCATCAATCTTATCTCCACCTCCACTGGTAACCAACATTTTATTCTCTGTTTTTTACAGGTTTAACTTTTTTTTTAGATTCCACATATAAGTGATATCATATAATACTTATATTTCTCTGACTTATCTTGTTTAACATAATGTGCACAAAGTCCAACTTTGTTGCGAATGGGAGAATATCATCCTTTTTCATGGCTGAATAATAATCCATTGTGTATATATTCCAGAACTTTTGTATTCATTTATCTTTGACGAACATCTGGGTTATTTCCGTATCTTGGCTATTGTGAATAATGCTATAATAAACATGGGAGTGCATCTATCTCATTGAAATCCTATTTTCATTTCCTTTGGATAGAAAATTAGTACTGTTTATTCTAGAATTTCATTTACTAAAATTTTTGACAGTTTGAAAATTTCATGTACTGTAACAATTAAAATAAAGTTAATATATATGGCAGCAAAGAGAAGTGTTTTTTTTTGTTTTTTGTTTTTTTTAGTTTTCTGGAAAAACCTGCCATTAAGGTGCAAATTGTAATTAGCTAACAGACTTCATCTGTTAGTGCCTTTAGGACCTCTTTCTTTTTCTGTTTTCAACCTGAGGCCTCCTCTCTTTAGGCAGTTCCATCCAATGACTGAACATGGTGGAATTCCTAGGGCCTGGCTATGTCACCTAATGCAGGACTTCTTCATTGAGTAATGTGTGCCATATCTCCATGCCAGGCTATGTAAGACTAGGGCAGAGCTGCACCATGGACCGATCATTTCTCTGCCCATTTCTGCTTTCTCCTCCTCTTTTTTCACAGCCGTCAGGTTCACATGGCAATCTGAATGCTTTCATTCCCGAATCATCCTTCCCCCACTACCTTTTATCTTTTATAAGTTATAGACTTTATTCTCAAAATAAATTCTGCTGTCCTAATTTTTTCTCAATTTTTTCCTCCTGGAGGACACAACTGACATGTTTATAAAATCAAACTTATTTTATATGATTAATTTTTATTTTTAATATATTTATCAAACAATTATATATTCTGAAAAGATCATAAGATTAAAAAATATAGTAAATTGATAGAAATATTCTTACCCCCTTTTTTTTTTTATTTTCCAACATAAACATAGAAAGCAATTGTCCTGCTCTAACAAACATAAATTGGTGGCTTAGAAACAATAGAAATGTATTTCTCACAGCCAAGATGAAGGTGGCAGTAGATTCAGTGTCTGGCAGGGGCCCACATCCTGTTGCATATACAGCTGTCTTTTCACTGTGTCTTCACATGGCCCACAGAAGGAACTAGGGACCTCTCTGGAGTCTCTTATAGAAGTCCTAATCTCATTCAGAGGGCTCCTCCATCATGACCTAATCACCTCCCAAAGGCCCCACCTCCAAATATCATCACATTAGAGATTAGATTTCAACAAACAAATGGTGGGGGGAAGGGCATAAACATTTGGTCTTATAGTACTTATATTTAGGGTAACTATTATTCTTTCTACCTCATGTGTTTTAAACTCTAAGAGCATCCATTACAGTTCAGGACAAATCGTGTCACTCTTAAGGCCAGGACACTTGTATTAAAAGCATTCACTGTGTGAGCTCTCCTCTTACTACAAGCAGCAGGAAGAGTAAGCTTTCATAGCTTCAGTGAAGGGTGAAGTAATTATTACACAATTGGTTTCAGAGTACATGATAAAGAAATTCCAAGGAGAAAGTTAGGGTCTTCACTTCCGCAGTGAATATAATGGAAATCTAACCTTTACAAAAATTTCCAGAAAAAAGTTTTCCTGTTCCCTTCAAAACCAGGAGTATATTAGTAATAACTATCACAAATTTTTTCAGGAATGAGGTAGAACATTCAGAAAAATAAACTAAATAAAATAATAGTAAGAATTCTAAGAGTTTAAAGGTGAAGCAAATACTCTAGTTAGAAAAGGTTTCCTCTGTGTAGCTGTCTTGTGCTGCCTTGGAACAGTCTCTGACAGATATGAGCATTCTCTTCACTTTCAATGGCCTGTTCTTTGTATTTCCCTTGGCACATGAAATAGATTTCTGGAGACCTTAGTAAATTCATCACATTAAATCACATAAGTTCATGTTTGCCACAAACATTCAATCTATATCAGTACTGTTGAATACTAATTTAAAAATCCAGAGTATAAATAAACTCGTATGCTATACGACCACCAATAAAAGTGATCAATTAACTCCTATGCTATATGATCACCAATAAAAGTGATCATATAGCATAGGAGTTTATTTCCATGGGCTTTGTTGCATAATGTTGGTTTTATGCTACTTTTCAAAAATCTGCTAAGCTAGATTTTCTTTAAACAAAAGTGAAATTTGAAACACAATTACATTGATAGACTAACAGCACTGTTTTTGTATTTGATAGTATTATCTAAAAACATTTCTTTGAGAATCAGTCTGAAAAATGGTGGACTAGGTAAAAATGGGGTTTGCCTCTTCTCAGTACCACATTAAAATTACAACCAAATTATAAAATAATCAAAGTGGAGAATCACCTAAAGTGCAGATGATCATAACATAAACATCTGATGATATAGAGAAAGATCCTCATCAAAGCTGGTAAGAGGGGCAAAAATGTTAAATGGCTGGACCCACACCTGTTCATGGTGGTGGGGCAGTGGGAGAGGGTGACTGCAGAGGCCATCCTGAGGAAGAGATGGGTCTTAGCCTCATATGGGGTCCCTTCAGCCCAGGGTCCCAGCTCAGGGAAGAGGAGTTCCTAAAAAAGTAGTCTAACTGTAAAAATCCATGTAGATTCTGGCTGTCCAAGTGAGATGGGAGGAGAGGGAAATCCCAGATGCCCCTTTAAAGGGCCCATGCACAAACTCTCTTGCCCACAGGCACTCACCCTGAGTGCCAGAGGAAAGACAGAGGCTCAGGAGGTGCAAGAGTCATACGGGGAAAGACTGCATTACATGGAACCCAAGGGAGGTTTGGAGGGGTAGCTGCCATTATGCCTTAGGCCCCGCTGCAGGGCAGTCTACAGATGGGTGCCAGCTTGCCTGTGCTGAACTCTTTCCCCACTCAGCTAGTTCTGAAGCTGAATTCACCCGTGAAGATCAGCCTGCCATACCCAACTCATAGATTGCTCAGGGTGGCTCATCTCCTGGCAGCTGATCCCGCCCTGCCCCTTTCAGGGAGGTTGAACATTCAGTATAGGCACTAGATCTTGGCCAGCACTGTGTGCATATTTCAGAGAAAATGATTTCAGATGGGTCACTGCTGCCAACACAAGCTCAGGTGAATTGAGGGGGTCTGTGGGCCTGCCGCAGACAGCGGCTAGTCTCACTGAGATCTGTGACTTTTGCAGGAACCCACAGACTCAGAACTTGCAGTAAAACTAAGGCTGTATTGGCCTTACATCCCCATGTCTCCCTAAGACCCCACCCCACCAAACCTACAAATTGCTTGTGGCAGACTGATGGCAGATTGTAACCCCTGCCCTGCTCCTTTCTGGTGTTTCACATTCCATGCAAGCAACAGACCTCTGCTAGAACAGTACACACATTTCTGAGAAAATGTGGTGGCGTATCACTGCTGCCAGCACAAAATACAATATCGCTTGCGGGGATCGCAGGGGTCCATGGGCCAGTCCCAGACGACAGCAGATCTTACAGTGATCTGTGACCTTTGTGGGACCCTGCTGGCCCAGAACTGCCAGCACATCTGGTGCTGTGCAATGTCTCACTGAGATGCTGCCCCACTCAACCCAGAAATTATCTGGACAAGTCTTTTCCAGGTCAATCCAGTCATATTCTGTACTTTCCTTGGGACATTAATTTGACAGTAAACAATAACACTCAGTTTGTGCAGCCCACGTAAAGCCTATGCATCCCGGGAAAGACTTTTGGTGGCAGGCTAAGAACCCATTTCTGAGGTTTAGTATTACTTGAACAGATCTCCAGCGTTTACGCACCCGAGGCAGGCATCGGCTGGCCTTGCTGCCTTGCTGTGATCTGAAACTGTTACAGAAAGCCACAGAGACAGCACTAGCATGTAAGCTGACACTGCAGTGGCCTGGGGAAATCTGCTCAATATATCCAGGTGACTCCCTGGGTCCATGCACCACCAAACACACGTATCACCCGGAGGCTCTTCTAGTTGCAGAGTCTTATAGACAACTGACAGGCAGCCCTAAGCCTTGAGGAGCACTGGCCTCTTTCCTCAGTTATTGAGGAAGAATAGAACACAAATGGCGGGCATATTTTTGCTTCAGTGCAACACAGTGAGTGATCAAGTTTTCAGGTCCCTGCTTAATACCTTCTTATTTACCTTACTTAATTCAAATTAAGCTAAAATGAACATCCTAAGATTTTTCTATCTGAAGCAAGCCTTTCCATCCAAATCTCTTAGGCAAGAAAGCAGGAAGAGTCAAAGGTTCATTCTAAGTGTTTTGTTTCTTAATAATATCCCAAAAGGCAAGCCTCAATAGGTGAAACTGAAGAAAGAGTTGTGATTGAAGAGGTAAACATTTTCCTCTGTTACTGAGATAGTTGAATTTAGCAGATGAACTCCTTCATTTCTGTATTCCTGTTGCTTGACCCAATGTTGGGTACATAGTATATATTCAGTAAACACTCATTGAATAAATGAATGAATGAACTATGTATAGAAGTATAAAAATCTCTCTCATCTCAAATAAACAGATTAATCCAACATTTTGCTATGCTTTTATTTTTTCTAACACTAAAAGGATAACCAAAAGGACAGCATAATAAACTTATATTCCTAATTATGTGTTCTCTCAGTTTGAGTCCTTATCAGTTATTGCATTATGCATATTTAGATTTGTTCAAGAGCCTGTTTTATGATTCATGAAATGTACACTCTAGTTAAGAATAGCTCTATAACAAAATTATCTTGAATTACAGAGGGAAAAATGATAACGTCTAATGAGCACTTTTTCTATATTGTGCATTTTATAATAGATTATCTTATTAAAATACTCTACAAAAGTATGAGGTAGGAACAATTTTGTTAATTTTAGAAATGAGGATACTTAGAAGTATTAAACAAGCTCTCAAAGAGATTTAAAATAAGTAATCAAAGTATAACTCACCTTTAAAAAAAGATGTTTTTAGAAATGAAAAATATCAGATGGTATATAGAAAAACTATTAGAAACATATAAAATGAAAAGTAAAGTCATTAAAATAAAAATGATATGGAAATCATAATCTTTAGACTCAATACAGTCAAATAGTGAATCAGTAAATATCAAGAAGATAGTGTAGAACTTTCTCTGTATAAGTAAGAAGGAAAAAAGAAATTTCAAAAATGAAAGAACAACTAGAGACATCAAAGATGGATTAAGGGGATTCAATGACTGTCAAAATAGGAGCTCAGAAGAAGAAAAATTTAAGGGCCTAAAAATAATATTTGAAGAGGTAATTGTTGGGAATTTTTATTAATAAAAATATTTTCAAATCAAAAGCATTCTAAATATACTGCACAATAATTACAAATCAATCCATACATAAAAGCATCCAATGAATTTAAAACATGTTCTCGTCAGAGAGGATATGTGTACTTTCCACAGAAGAAAGATCTACAATAAAGTGGTGATAGTAAATTTTTTAGAACAACACAAGAAGATATCAGGATGCTGAGAGAAAATAACTATCAATCTAGAGATTTATACCTTTCTACCATTCAAGAGAAAGAGTAAAACAGAGGTATTTTTTAATAAATGCAGATCATAAGATTTTATCATTTAAGCCTATCACTAATAAAAGATATAATTAGTTAAAACACACACACACACACACACACACACACACACACACACACACACTCAGAGGTAAAGTTTGGGATTCAAGACACAACCAAAAATACTAACATTGATAAAATACGGTGGTGAATGTGAATGTGATTCACTTTTGGCTGAAGGAAAATAATAACAATTTTCTTTAAAAATAGGGATAAAATTAAATTTCCCAAATGATAAATAAATAAGTAGGGGTAGTATTAGGTAAAGCACTTTAGGCCTTCATCTTGTTTAGAACATGCATAGAAATGATGAATAACAATTTGATTATATAATTATATAAATCAATATAACTCTAAAACTTTTAAATAACCACAGCCAAACAGAAATTTGTCTTTTGCAATTCAACAGAGGAATAAAATAAAGAAGTAAAAATGTTTAGCAGTCAAAGAAGACAGAAAAGGGTAAGATGATTAAAAGAAAAGTTGGTACATAAGAAATATAAAAAAGGTTCTGAGAATAATCTCAAATATTTAAATAATTACAATAAATACAAATGAAAATTCATCATTTAAGTTTGAATTTTAAAAGTAATCTAGATACAACTTGCTTAAAAGAGATATATCTGAAATAAAAAGAAACTTTAATAATGAATTAGTAAAATAAAATAAAAAAATAAAAATAGTATGAACACAAGCAAAAATAACTTGGTAACATCTTTTAATAAAAGGAAAATTAGAATTTAGTTCTTAAATTATTAATAGATATAAAATGAATGATACCTTATAATTAAAAAATCAATATGCAATCAGAAAGTAATATACCAAAATACATGGAAATGAAATATTTTAAACAACGAGAGAAAAACAGAAAAGTTAAAATCTCCCTAATCTTGAGTCATTTTAATATATCCTTCTCAGGAACTGAAATATCAAGTAAATCAATTAATAATTATATGAAAATTTTTAAAGAAAAGGATGCCTGTTTTTTCCTAAAGAGTATATGTGACAAATAAAATAAAATAATAAAATAAAATAAAATAAAATAAAATAAAATAAATAACATTGTATAATATATTTACAAAAATTTTTGCACACTAAGTCTTAAAGATGTCTTTATAATTATGAAGAATAGGGATGAGGATCTAGTAAATATTCTCCATTCACAATATAATTTAATTAGAAATCAATAATAAAGAGGTTTCCAAGAAATCATCTTTGATTGAAATCTTCAAAAAACAAGCTACATAATACATAGATTAAAAGAAGACTCAATAGAAAAAAGTATACATTGAAATATTCATAGGGTATAGATAAAAAGGTACTCTGAGAAAATGTGTACTTATAAATGTTTGTAAAATATAATTTAAAAACTTTTTTACTGAACTAACGATTTTAATTCAAGGGTAAAGAGGACTACTGTCATCAAAGGAATAACAGAATTATGTTAAGAATCATGTAAATTAAGGAGAACATGACTTAATGATTTCATAATTAAATGTAAAAAACAATAAAATAGTAAAATATCAAGTAAGATTAATAAGTAGGATAAAATACAATGTAAGACATTTAAAATATATTAAATTATATTTAATACATTTGAAAACATAAAGGAAATTCATACTATCATAGAAAAATAAAGTTTTTCATAACCTTAATGAAAAATATCAAATTTAAGATAGTAAATATATATTAAAACTATTGAAATGATAATTAAACTTTTTTCCTAGCAACTGACACCAAGCTCGGTTGTTTTTATAGGCATTTTGTACTAAGAATTTTATAAAGCCTATTTTATAAAAAGTGTTTTAAATAAAACTAACATTCTAGCTACCATCTATATGAAGACAAAGCTGGAAGTTGCAATCTTCCACAAGAAAAGTGAACTTAAACCTTTATGATAACAATATTAAAAAAGAAAGTAGAAAGGGCTCTTCCAGAATAAGATATAAAATCATAGTAGCTGAATGAGTGAATCTTGATTAGATTAACTTGATTTAGCTCAACACACAGAAGCACAAGGAGAGAGAGCTATAGAAGATATTCATGGGACAACTCTCGACAGCAGATAGTATTATTGTTGACTTAGGTGTGATAATGCTAATTTGACTTTGAATGAGGATGTCTTTACTCTTAAGGGGATACATGCTGTATTGCAGGGGTGAAGTGTCATGCCAGTGTCTATGATTTACTTTTCATTGATTCAGCAAAATATTAGTTAAATAAGTAGGTAAGGAGATATATAGATGATAGATAATAGATAATAGATGATAGAGAGAGCATATAGAGTGAAATATAATCATTTTTCTTCAATACAGATGAAAGGTTTATGAATGGCTATTTTACTATTCTATAATTTATAGTATATTTAAATTTTTCATAATTCATTTTTCTCATTTCAAATTATATTTGGATAGAAATAAAAACAAAACCAAGAATAGTGAACACTTTAACTAATTAATATGTTCAAAATTTTTATGTAATCTGAGTAACTTAAAGCTTCAAGTAATATACTAAAAGGCTTGTTAACATTTTATTATTTTCATTGGATGTTTTGGATTGGCTTTTTTAGTTAATTTAGTTATATGATAGCTGAATCTCTGCTTTATTTAATATGATGCAAAACCAAAAATAATGTTTCTAATAAAATCTACAACCTCCAGAAATTATTTTAATTGGTCAAAGTATTTTGTAATTCAGCAAACAAGTTTTTGGGTTATTTACCTTCGAAAACTATATTGCAAACTGGTAATGCCTGTCTTGCCAATTATTTATTTGTAGCTTAAAAACAGTAATTTAAAGGTTAGCTCTTTAATTCAAGGGCAAAAGAAATAAAAACTGCTGTTACTCTTATTCTAGAAAAAGTCAGACTGCAAGTAGGGCCTGGAAGAATAACATGTTTGAATATTTTATATTTATTCCTTTTTCCAAAACATTGACTATTTATTATTTTAAAAATCAATTTTTTTGTTTTCTGATTTTTCCTCTTTTATAATAGAAGTCACTTTCTCACAATTGCAAAAAAATAACCACAGTAAAATAAATAGTAATAAAATATAAGAAAAAGTAAGATAAAAATTTCTTATATTTTTACTTCTAAGATGTATTCTAGCAACCTTATCTTATTTTTCCTACAAGAATTGACCTATTGTATTGTATAGAATTTTGAAGCCTGCATCTTGGGTTGTGTAAGGTAATAAGTTCAGATATAGTTTGATTAACTTTATTGTGAAATTCTTAGTGACTCCTAAATACCAGTTTATTTGACGTAACATTAGGTCATTTACTGAGAACATGTTTCACTTATTTTCAGGATCTTACATCTGCCTGCAAAACCCTAACACTTATAATTTGTATAGGAGTAGAACAATCAATATTATAAAACATTGTAATAAATTTGTCGTAAAACTGCTTAAGTCAGATATTTAGATAGAAAGATAAACTAAATCATTAAATAAAGTTTCAAATTATATTGATACATTTATATTTTCTGTTTTTTATGGAACTACTTTAGTAATTTATAATTTTCTAAAAAAAGTTCTTTTTAGATATAAAATGGTTAGTTTCAGTGATTTTTCTGTAGATGTTTTCTGATATACACTGAGATGAGACATAAAGATCTACATGCTTTCAGGTCAATCCCACAAGTTTATTCACAAACATTTTTCTGAATCTCCTATTTGTCCAATTTTGCTTCATCTAAGTACTAACCACCAGTACAACCATCTGAAAATATCCAATATTTTATGTGCTTTTTTTTACCTTTAGGACCGTACAATGTGGGGCTGTAATACGATATAAAGTCTTGCACAAAATATTGAGCAGACCCTTCTATGAACCAGAACACACCCTTTTTTTTCTCACTTTCATTAGCTTGTCACATTAGGTGTGAGCCATAGGTGTGAGCTGTGAGAGAGGCAATGTTGCATAAAAGATTCTGAGCCACCTTTTATGAAACATTTAGTTTGTCCTCTGTATCTACTCAGATCCCGTATATCATTTTCATAGAACAATAGGTTGCTACTGCATTTCTCTGACCTTAAGACTTGATTGCTCTGACAATATTAATCTTCTGATAGGCAATTCTAATTATAGTCACTTATTTCCCATGGTCAGGCATTTAGTATCATGTCAGGTGTTAGTATCATGTCAGAAACTGCTTTCCAAATGGTGAGTAATTTTCAACCACTGAAAGCATGGCATTTCTCCAGAACCCAGAACTCTTCTTTGGTGCTTCTCAGAAACACAACACAAATAGATTTAGATCAATTAATAATAACGTAACTGGATTAAAAAGTCATGTAATCCTAGTGACAGGTATCTTAGCCAAAGCTTAGAACTGGCAGAATCTACTCTTATTCTGTTCCTCTCTCAAATCTGGCAAACTTCCGAATCTTTAGATGACAGATCAGAGAAGTTTCCCAAATGCTGTATATTTTCTCTCCTAAATACAATAAATAAACAAATAAATAAATAAATAGCTTATGAATGCTGTGCCACATTTTTAGTGTTGTCTTTTTTTTTTTTTTTTACCTTTTCAGTATGTCCTGGCATTCCCTATTTTTTACCCTAAAAATTATACTGATGTGTCATGCCCTTGAAACACATAGAGTTTAGCTCTCACCCTCTCATACGCATGTGCCTAACTAGGGCACTAGGATTGCTTGCTGCTCCCACTTTAAGTATATCCAATTAACATTACATCTTCAGTGTACTGGACCACCAGCTGTGCAATATTAGAAAGATCAGGGATTTGGAACTATAATGTGATCACATTACTGTTAACAGCTCTGTAACAAATAATGAATGGGAATGACTGCCTTTCCCAGGTGAATGCGAACTGCTTTCCTGATTAGGATTTAAAAGAACTGTGCATATCAAGTACGAGAAATTATGTTGATCTATTTTAGTAAAACATAACAGCTGATATTGAGGATATTCATTGGTTCATTTAACACTGGTCCATGTCATCTACTATATTCCATAAGTATGTTGAATACTTTTGAATAATATCCTGGACATATAATGTCAAATTATGGAGATTTTGAATCGTGTTATGTTTACAAGTAAGTGTTGTTTAATTTGTTTTAGCAGGCAATTTTGACAGCTAGCTTTGAACTGAAAAATCTGTTTTGGGGCAGCATCTCTGCCTCACTTCAGATTTTTTCTTTTTATTCTTATTTTATCTTAGTCACTTTGAGTCTATTCTGCACATGCATGGTTTGGGAATCTGTCAGGATATGGAAAAACAAAGGCAAAGGATTCCTTTTCCAGCTCTTATCCTTGTAGGACACCTCCATTCTCTTTAATGTTCATAGTGTACTGTCTTATAGTTTTCTGAAAACTAGAACAGAAATCTATAAGTTTTTCCACCTGTACAATGTGGCCATGGTGCTGCCATGCAAACTTCAGTTACTCATGAGCTAAAAGCCATGGATTCAAGAACTTTTTTGTATAGCTCTGTGTCTCACCTCCTCCAAGCAAATGTGTATTCTTTACCAAAATCTATCTGCCTTTACTCATTATCTAGCATGTTAAGAGGAGCAGTTTTATCTCAGTTCAAATCTTTTGTCTTCAGTTGAGTCTTTTTGAGTTCTTTCTGCTTGCACAGAGATCTGGAGTTTGCCAAAAAAAAATAAATAGAGAGAGTATGTAGATCCTCACTTTTTCACTTTTATTTTTGTAAAACAAACTCACTAAATATAGAATTCTACACTGACAACTTTTCTTTTATTTTCAATATTATAAAGATATAGAGAGTTTGAACTGCTTTGCGATTACAGCAGAAGCCTTAACTAAATTATACAAAATTCTGGAGTTGAGATGGCTCTTTAAATTGTTCCATTTGAAGCAAGCAGCCCAGGTGTCCTCTGTTGTCTAGTGTGACCTTCTAGTAGTCCTTGTTCACCTCTTCGATATCACTATCACTCTCTTAATTAATAGATGCCTTCTACTCTAGAAAATTTCATTTTGATTTCTTTACTATGTATCTATATTTGTATATTTAAAATGTCTTTTGGGGGTGCTTTATAGAAAAGTTTTATGGTATTCTCAACTTGAGATTTTTGATTCAGAAGAAAATCTTTTTAAGAGTTGTCTATATATTGGTAAGCACGAATGGAATTGCAAAAATTACACATCACTTCCCTAGTAGTTAAATCGTCAGAAACCTCAAATATTAAAATGTATCAGGGAAACAAGAAGTAAGTAGAAAAGACAAGAAAATAGCTTCCAGAAAACATTTTTCTGTCAATATTGTTAACAATTTAAGATTACTCAGAGACTTTTTTGTTTGTTTGTTTGTTTTTGAGTGCCCATTTTATAACAGCACATTTCAAAAGGAACCAATAGACTGATAATGTACTGGAAAAACTGGAAAAACAAGTATGGAAAATACTATAAAAACACAGGAGAACAAGAAGAGTAGAAATGCAAGGAGCATATTTAGCACTGGGATGAAGAGTCCTGTACACTTCAAGTGCAGGGTAATATCTCTCTTTTATGACATGATGCAGTCAATAGTGTTTTTTAACAATAATGGGAAGACATTTGGGAAAAGTTGTTACAATACACTGCACACATTTTGAAATCTTCCCATAAAATGTAATAAAATGTAAAAATATATTTACTTATTGTTCTATTACTTATTTACAATGTCAAATTAATACAACATATATTTCCTTAAATTGGATAAGAGATGTAGGTTTAAATTTACCTTTCTTTCTACCCCTATAACCTCAACACTAGAAATGGATATTTCTCAATTTATTTCTCATACAATAATTTAAATTTCCAGCAATAATATTACATTTGAAAAAACTAATTTTAATCAAATCCAAATGATCATTTTCAGGAAAGTAGTTTAGTCTATGGTTATTTGTATGTAGAAAAGAATTTGGAAAACTGAGATTAAAAGCTTCCATTATAAAATTTTGTGTTTTGTCTTAATATTACATTTAACTGTTGGTCATAATTGATTTAAGTAATTATTTTTTTTTAATTCACACATTCATTTTATAATTATAGACTTAATCTGTTAGGTGCTTTGGCATAAAGTAGAGTAAGAAGTTCAAATTATTTCAAATCAACAATGAAAATTGGAACTACAAAGAGTTCAACAAAAAAATGATATTTTTGCATACAAGGTAAATGATTATTTTTTCAGAAGAGCATCTTGTGTTTTTTATTTTAATATCTCTACAATATTGGTCAAGTAAACTAAGTTTCCCTGAGCTTCTATTTCTTATCTGTATTACAGGATTAATAACATTCATAATTTCAGCATACTTTTGTTACACAGAAAGTACAAGACAAGGTTTATAATCATAATTGATTTGTACACCAAAATGTATTGTTAATGAAATTTATAAACCTGTGATCTATTTATTTAGTTAAATAATATGTTAAAATTGTTTTATCTAATAAATTTTCCTCCTACAAAACACATTAACTTTCACACACTCTGCCTCTCTTTAATAAATATTTTATTTATGTGTTTGTATTTTAGAAAAAGTAAATTCTGAAAGTAGAACATAAATTATAAAAAAGAGATTTAGCACAGTTAGATCTATGAATAACCGAGTACCTGTTCCATGAAAAATACTTACATATTTTATGATATAAGTAAATAAATAGTGTATTTTTACTAGAAACTAAAATGAAGTAAACTATATCTACTTTTTTGTACTTGACAAACAAAAATTTTATGATTTTCTCCTCATAGTCATGAAACATCACATTTTTCATCCAATAAAGAAAAAGTTATAATAAAATACAAATAGAGTTAGAAGGAATTAAATAATGAGGGGACAATTTACGTACAATCTATAATGTTTTAGCCACACACTATTGCCAAGGTTACAAACATTCCTTTGGTGAACCAGACCCCTTTCTCTGAGGTACAAGCTCAGGACCTAATTTTGTTAAAACACTTTTTTTTTTTCCTGTGGCAATATAAAATTTAAATAGAGAAGCATAGAATCTGATAGTTGTTGTCATTAGATGCTAGAATAGCTATTAATGAGGTTCCTCAGAGTTTCTTTATTCCTGAAATTTCTAAGCTATCCAAATATTCTTCTAATAAATCTACTTTTCCACTTACCTTAACAGTTTGGTTTCAGTTGCTTACATATAAGATAATGTCAATTAACATATAATAACATAATTTAAATAGGTACTAGAAGCAAAAATTAAACTTAAAAATGTGAAAAATTAAAAACTACATGATTAGAAAACTCATAAAACATTTATGGGCAGTATAGAGATAATGAAATAAAACATAAATCTAAGAAGGAAGAAAGAAAGGTGATAAATACATTAGATGAAAAGAGATCCACCAGAAAACAGATTCAACCCTGAAGACAGCCCTGTTTAATTAAATAAGAAGTAGCCATCAATATTAAAAAAGAAAAAATGGTTTTGGAGTAGAGTAAGAACTGAGTATGCAGAGTGAATATACTGTGATGAGAGAAAAAACTGAAAGTAGTTTAATAAAAATAAGTTATACATAACAAGTTAATTAAAAGGATTTAAATATTAGAAGCTTGCAGGTTGGAAAAGTATTTAGATGAGAACCAATTAAATTTAAATTTTTTTCATAGAAGTGTCTATGGAATCATAGGAGAAAAATTGAAAAAAAACATATGCAACTTTATAACATTATTAAATACTTAAGGACCTGATAAACTTTTAAAGTCCTAAAATTATACCTCATATGACCTGGAAATTAATAAAAGTAAATGATTCCAGAATAAATATTAAAAATTCTAAACATAGCACATATACTTGTGGCATGGGGTGATAACTCCAAAGAAGTAAAGACCATTGATCATATTGGCCTCAGACTTTCCAGCAGCAGTGGTGGTTTTATCTTCCCGACTAAAGATTTCTGTGTAGACTTTGACTCCAGTGTGTCCCATCCAGAACAGTAAAGTTCAGAAAACATGTCTCAAAGATATAATTCCAAAACCACTACATTTTCTCCAGAAAGTCGCTTGTACCAAGCTGAATGACTTGAAAGCAATGCAGGCACCTCTTTGGGAATTTCAGCAGATGATGGTGTTTTGCTTGCAGTGGAAAGATGAAAAATCCACAAGCTTCTTGATGATGTCTTTTTTTTTTTTTCCTGAAGAGATTTATAAACTCAATGAAGACATGGCTTGCAGTGTGACAGGCATAACTTATGATGCTAATGTTCTGACTAATGAATTGAGGCTTATTGCTCAAAGGTACTTATTACAGTTATCAGGAACCAATTTCTTGTGAGTGGTTGGTTATGACACTTTTGTGTGATAGCAAACAAGCTTATGCATGGTTTGGAGGAAAACCTCACTTTGATGTTTCACTGTTGTACATTGGCTGGGATAAGCACTACGACTTTCAGGTCTATCAGAGCTATGTTAGTGGAAATAACGGGAGATGGAAAGCCACATGCATTGGAAACTATAGCGCTGCAGCTGTGTCAATGTTAAAATAAGACTAAAAAGAAGAAACATGACTCAAAAGTCAGCAGTTGCTTTAGCTATCAAAAGTCTTCAGTAAGATCATGGATATTAGCAAACTCTCTGCTGAAAAAGTGGAAATTGTCACACTAACAGGAGAGAGTGGAACGATGGTCATCAGAGTTCTCAAACAAAAGGAAGTGGAATCGTTGATCAAAAAACATGAGGAAGAAGAAGCTAAAGCTGAGCATGAGAAGGAAGGAAAAGAACAAAAAGGAAAGGATAAATAGAAGACAAAATCAGGGATTTTATAACTCAGTTGAGACATCATTTCAGTGTAAAAGCTCTTCCACATTGGGAAAGAAATCATTGACTTAGTTTTAACTTTTATAGTGGGAAAGTAGGATGATACTAACCGAATTGGGTCCTCGCTATTTCTGTCTAGTTGAATATTGTAATGATAATGATTACTCTTCATGAACATCTTAGTCCCCCCACTTCCCCCCTCCCATTTTTTTTTTTGAATAAAACTTGGAAAGAATGGGGAGTAAAAAAGGGGAGGGTGGAAAGACCACTGGTAAGGGTGATTGCATAGATTCTTACAAGACAGTAACCTATATGTGTAATTATTCTTTTTTTCTTAACTGATTTAATAAAGCATTGGGTGAATAGTAGCTGTTAAGTTGTATCATAGTGAACTTTTGCACTGTTTCACTCTCTCCAGCTTGGAATGTGAATCATCTCTTTGTCCAGCATACATGCTGTATATACTACCTACCAGTTAGTCACTTAGAAGCCTTTTGGGTTATCTGAATGATTGTCATGGTATAACAGTGTTTGTGTTTAAGCAACCTTTATTTTACTTAATAATGCTACCTTCACATGACTTTAATAACAATATATTGTTATAATTGTTCTATTTTATTATGAGTTATTGTTAATTTCTTACTATGCTTTATTTATAAAGTAAATTTTATGATAGGCATGAAGGTATAGGAAAAACTATATATATAGCCTTTGGTATTGTCCATGGTTTCAGGAATCTACCGGATGTCTTAGAATGTAACCCCATGGATAAAGGGTGACCGCTGTATTTCTGTCTGTGTGTGTGAAATGAAAATGAATAAATAATCTGATAATTTGATATGGAACTTTATTTCTTAACATTTCCTTGAAATATTCAAATTATGAAAGCAAAATACCATATTTGTATACATATTGTAGAAAAACATTTAAGTTTTTTTATTAAAATGTGATGGACTTGTATTAAGATATTTATCAGGTTTTCTTTATTCTACTAGCAACCTCTTGCACTGCAGTAATTTTTTATAGGAGTGGGCAATGAGGGCTTTCACATTAACCTGAGACCAAATCTGAAACAATAGTTAATGACACCTTGTTCTAACCCACTGCACTACTCAGATAGAGTGGCATTTGAATTGATTTAAACAGATGTGATAACTTGAATAACAACTCTCACATTGGACACTGCAGTAACAAGAGAAGGAATGTCTTTTGGCCTTGAAATTGCATTATTTTATCAGTATAATAGACCTTATCTATTTATATACACCTAATACAATTGCTCTCTATATTTAAATAACTGATGGTTTTAATGAGTTTTACTGAACTTAGAAATTGCCTTCAAGTTTCAGTTTATATATTTTTATATACTTTTGAATATTTATGACTTGTAACATTAGTATAGAAGCTCTGTGTGACTGTTACAAGCACTGCTCTTGAAGGAATGCTTACTATGAAAGACAAAATTGTCATGAGATCAGTTAATTATAATTGCATATATTTTGAAATTTTACATTCACTAAATTCAATACTAGTTTTGTTATTTCTTAAAAATTTGAACATAGAAAACATTTCCTATTGACATATAGTTCTCACTTACTATGAGGTGTTCCCTGACATTCCTATTTAAAGGACCCAACATCCATTTTTTCTAACTCTGGCATGTGTTTCACAACCTGAGAATATTTTTTTGTCTTATTTTATTTTATCTTATCTAATTTTATTTTTTTCTATTAGTGCACTGGAATTTTATGTGTCTTATTATAAATCTCCAGTCTGCCACAAAATAAGTACTCAGTAAATTCAGAAACAGATCCACAATTCCTTATCTAAAACCCTGAGGACCACATATGTTCAGAAATCAAAGTAATTTTGACATTAGTAATTTTGCAAAAGCAAACATATACTGAGAGCCTTCTTGTGACGATTAAATCAGATAATGTATGCTTACTCAAATTTCTTTAACTTTTCCTACCATTGGGAATACTTTTTTCTTATTAACAATCAAATATGACTGCAGAATATCTGTGATAGTTAGTTTAATGGTCCACTTGGTTACGCTCTAGTTTCTAGTTATTTAATCAACCATGAATCTTGGTATTGTGAAGATATTTTGTAGATATGGTTAATGTATATGGTCTATTCACTATAAATTAAAGTTATTCTCCGTAATCAGATTGGACATTATCTGGTCATTTGAGAGGCCATAAGAGCAAAACTGAAATTTTCCAAAAAATAAACTCTCTCTGTGGATTGCAGCCTCTGCTTCTGCCCTCGTTTCCAGTCTGCTGGACTGCCCCATAAATTTCAGACTTGTCTGTAGACCTTACAATTGTGTAAGCCAATCCTTTTAAATAATTCCATATATAGTATATGTATGATTCTGTTTTCTTTATATGTTATGTTTCTCTAGTTTAACCCTGACCAATACAATAACTCTGATGTTTTATTAAGATAATAATTATTATTTTTGATAATCGAGAGGAAATGCTTATGTATTTTACAAATCCATACTACTTTTGCTGGACATTACAAAGTTGACCTCTAATTTTAGAATAGGGGGCCATATAAATTGGGGAGAATAAATCCATACTAGCTAATGAAATTTTGAAAAATTATGTTTATTTGGTGGTGGAGTATATGCCCTACAAGGCACTTAGTTCACTGAGGTTGGGAAGGCTCAAGTTTGGCTACTGTCCTATTTATTGAATTTTAATTAATTGCTTTTCTATCATTCTAATTATTATTCTTGCTTCCATTCCTGGTCTGGAGCTTCTCCAGGTTTCTACCAGGAAGGTCAATTACCTCCTCTGCTCCAATGGACCCTGTCACTATTCCAGGATGTGGATTGCACTTACTCTTCCTTCCTGCCAGTTCACAAATATTGAAAGCTCTCTAATTCAGATATTTAATCTCTCTCTTTCTCTCCCCTTGTCCTCATTGTTGTGTATTATGTAATTTCTATTGGTTATAATTTTAAAGGGTATTAGATGAGAGAAGATTTTAAAAGTTCTTGAGAACTCTATTTTTCTTAACATATTCTTAATAAGAGGTACTCTAGAAAGCAAATACAGATATAACGATAACTATATATGGGAAAGTTGCGTGGACAGATGAAGGCTGCTGTTCAGATTGTAGCCTTCTGTTTCAGTCCCTTATTTTGTCTCCCTGTGGGATGAGCCAGCAAGATACTTACATGCTCGAGGTTTACAATTCCTTTACCAATGAGTAAAATAAACAACCAACCAACCAAATAAAATAATAGCAACAAAACAAAACTTAAGCAAAGCACATCTTGGAAACTAATTTGAAGAGTTAGCTTTTACTGCAGTATCTTACATGATTTCATTATACCAACATTTCATTTGAATAAATTTATGAAGAAAAATTATACAATTCTATGGTTCTTAGAGAAAAAAATATTTAGAAGTATTTATTTATGTTTTCTACTTTAGAGATTCTATAATTCTCCGGGACCCATAAGATAACAAGAACTTTATTGGTTATTGTAACAGATTCAGTTAGCCAAAATTTAGAGAACCAACTAGAAAGTCATTAAATTCTCTTGTTTAGAGAATTAAAAACAATACTCAAGCACATCATAATGAATCATTACTTTTAAAGTGAAAACGGTATTTCCACCAACTGAAAATTTCCCCTTAAATGAAAAGTAAATTACTTGACATCAAATGCTCAGAGCACTCCTGATAAAGCTTCTGTCCAGAAGAATATCAGTAACAGAGACTACAGGCATAGAAGGCAGTAGTAATCCACTGAAACCCTCATCAACAATAGATGGCCCTGATATGAGAAATGCAAGAGATTTGTGAAAAATTCTTAGGCTAAATTTACATTTGTGGACTCTCTAGCTGAAAAAAAATTAGAAAAGCTTATTCACTTGTCTAGACCTTATTTCCTCATATGTAATAATTTGATAATAAATTCTATATTCCAGGTTTACTATGAAAATTAACCTTGAAGGTATTTTAAAAACCAACGTTTTGTAGAAATAGCCTAATGACCTAGGTAGATAGTATGAAAGGAATAATTACCTCAATATTCCACTTGAACAAACCATTATTCTTACATTAGAAACTTTGAAAGAGATTTGTTGAGCTCTGAAAACAACTACAGAATTAGGCAGCAAAATAGGACCTACCACATTTCTATAGTCATAGATCTTAAGGCTGTATTAAAATGCTATAAAGTATACTTAAATATAAACACTTTAGTTATCTAATTAAATATTCACAGAAGTTACTTGTGGAAATAGACAAATATATTTTGTAAATAATAATAATATAACATCCAATATACTGATAAATATTTTGTTTTCAAAATACATAATCCAGTGCAAACACTTTAGTCAGTAGAATAACAGGACATCTTAAAATTGTAGCAAAATAAAATACTTATATAAAACAAAATATTTCAGTAAACTGCATGTTTTTAACACTCTAGTAAACTGCATACTTTTAATAGTAGCTATTTAACAAAATATCAGAAAGGAATAATGCATAAATTTTATTTGCATCTTAATTGTTGGTATGCAAAAAAGTTATTCATGATGAAGTAGTAGATAGAGACTTTGGAGAAGTTTTTAAAAAGTACTTCTAGATATTTTGATTATGTCATTAATTATATCAAAATATACTTTAAGATTTCACTGGCATAGTTGTTACAGATATTGGTTATGAGTAGATGATTTTCTTTCTACATATATAGCAAAGAAATTGAAGATAGAGGAAGAAAATCTAGGAACACAGAGTGAGGTTAAAAATATATGCAGAATAAATTGGTACAGGCACTGTGGAAAACAGTACGGAGGTTCCTCAAAAAACTAAGAATTGATCTACTATATGATCCAGCAATCCCTCTACTGAGTATTTACCCCGAAGACTTGAAAACCCCTATCTGAAAAGATATGTGCACACTGATGTTCATAGCAGCATTATTCACAGTGGCCAGGACACAGAAGCAACCAAAGTATCCTATGGTAGATAATTGGATAAAGAAGCTGTGGTACATGTACACAATGGAATATTACTCAGAAATAAGAAGAGATGAAATACTGCCATTTGTGACAACATAGATGGACCTTGAGATAATCATGCTAAGTGAAATAAGTCAGACAGAAAAAGTTGAAAATCACATGATATCACCTATATGTGGGATATAAACCTAAAAGCAACATATGAACGGGACAAACAAACAGAGACTCATGGACATGGACTATAGACTAGTGGTTA
The DNA here is from genome assembly GCA_028627145.1 of Eidolon dupreanum. Taxonomy (NCBI): domain Eukaryota; kingdom Metazoa; phylum Chordata; class Mammalia; order Chiroptera; family Pteropodidae; genus Eidolon; species Eidolon dupreanum. The sequence goes on from CM053513.1 coordinate 26,274,061, forward strand.
CCAGAGGGTAAGGGGGAGTGGGAGGGGGGAGGTAGACAGGGTAGAAGGGGTCAAATATGTGGTGACAGAAAGAAATCTGTCTATGGGAGGTAAACACACAGTGTAAATATATGTATGTGTGTATATATATATGCCTTATTTTTAAAGTATACAGCTGAATATTATTGGATTTCATTAACCAATGCCACCATAAAAAATAAATAAATTTAAAAAATATATATATGCAGAATAAAAGTTACTGTGTCCACTCATTCAACCACTTAGCAAATTTTTTGCTCAATCACAAAATGTAAAATTTTTAACTAGCTTTGTATTATGGATTAAAAAAAATTCTTATTCATGACCAGTATGATATCATACAAAAGTTTATGCACAAATCTATAATTAATGGAAGAAAACTGTTATAAAAGAAGTGTTCCTTTGAAAGCACAAAGCAAACAAGGTAGATTAGGTAAATTCAAAGAATGCAGTGACATTTAAAATTTGTGTTAAAGAGAGAAAGTAGAAGCCAGTTACCAAGGTCAATCAGGTATATCAAGGAATCAGAAGCACAAAATACTAAGAACTGCTGGGTTGTTTAGGGAAACACCTGAATGTGAAGAGGACGATGAACTTGATCCAACTTCTAACTTCCATACTTATTTCAATGCTTCTTTGAATATATTTTTATAATCTAGAGAATTATTTTAGTTATAGACTTACATTTGAGCAAAGCTTTGGGTATAAAACTCTAGGTTCACTGATATTTTTTGTGATGTGACATTTTGCACCACTGTCATCTGGCATATGTTCCCTTTGAAAAGAGCAGACTAAAAAGTCTGATACCAATCTTATTCAAATTGATGGATTACATTCAAAGCAGTGCAAGAGGCTGTTCAGTGACAGTTATGAAGAACAAGTGAGGATCAATCTTCTGTGAGCACTTCCCCAGCCATCTCCTTAAAAAAGTTTTGACAAATATTACAAATCCTTGGAGGAATGGCAGGATGGATGAAGATGATGCTCTGATTTGAAGAATTCAGTGATGAGAGTAAAACAACTATGTTTTTCTGTGAATATCAGAATATTTTTATTTACTAGTTTCATTATCTTTTTTTTTTTTTACTCTCTGTTGTCTCTACTTTTACTTCCCCTTCCCAACTAGAAATTAGAATTTTGAAAACAAAGACTAAATAGCAATGTTTTATTAAGAACTTTTGTTTTCTGTAATCCTTCCTGACTTTCTTAAGACGAGAAAACTCAGAGCTAGCTTCATGATAAAACTGGGAGAAGAAAAAGAGAAATAAAGATGGATTAAAAATTATAAAATTTAATATCTGAAAATATTATTCCTCCTGATAAAATGTCTGTATTACAGTTTGCTTGGATTTATAGGCAACAATGATTAGGTCTTATTAGTTAAAGATTATATTTTTTTGTCAAGATAAGTTTGAATTATCAAAGAACAATCTTATCATGTTAAATGGATGTTATGATATTCACTGGAATGATTAGAAGAGTAGACTATTGTAAATTATGTGATTTGGTGAGAAATAAAAAATGGTTAAAGTTTTTAATGAATGTACATTGAATACAGTGTGTAGGGAGAGAATCATTATATAAATAAACACTTTAAATCCATAATAATATGTTTAATTTGGTACTAGAAGCAGCTGACAGTCAAAATTTAAAAAAAAATGACAAAAATATTCAAGAATGTCACTAAAAGATTGTATTCTTATTATGATTAGGAGAGACTTGAGAGACAATAGCTCCAAAAAAAAAAAAAAGGTAAAGAAAAAGAAAAAGAAAAGAAAGACATCAAACCCAAAATGTAAACAAAAATAGTTCCTATGTGATAGAAGTATTCTTGAAATAGTACACAGCTATCAATGACATAGTAACACAGCACTTCTTACATAGTTATTGTATTCTCATTGTTCTGGCTCAAATACCATGGTACTTGGGATCCATCAAATGATTGAAGAGGTGGAGAGAAAGCAGACTGCCTCAAAACATGACAGAAAGACTCAGGCTATGGGGAAGATCACACCCTCCCTATATGTTAGCAGGATGAAGAGACAAGAAGGAGGCATCTACCACTTAGTTGGTTGGAAGAAGGCCAATAATGGCAATTGTCACTCCAAATATAATCTTGATGTTATTCTCATTATTTAATCAAAAGCAAAGTTAGCAACTACTTAGCAGGAAAACCACAGGCAATTTACCTGTGCAAGAAAACTTTGCAGGATAATAGAGATATACCATGGTTTTATAACCTACTCTGAAAGTAATGAAATGCATAACTATAAATTTTATACAATCATTGTTATACTTCAGCATTAAAAAGGAGTTCATAAACCTAATAAAAAATTTTAACCCTTTTTTAATGAAAATTTACCTTGAAGGGTCAGATTGCAATTTATATTTCAATTATATAGGTTTAATGATATAACGTATAGGCTGAAACATTAAGAAGAAAAATTACATTATTTTCTATTTTTTGTCAGTAAAGTTCTTCAGTCTTTGTTACAAAGTGAAACAATAGTAAGGACCAAGAAATTGAAATAATTAACTACTCATTGTTAGTAACACATGATTTTATGGTACTATCATTTGCTTATGTTTTCACAAAGTACTGACCCAAGACACATGTAGAGAACTGATCTCATGTTATGATAGATCACTTTTCCAACCATTTATAATATGAAACTTTGCTATAATAAGAAGTAAATAACATATTTGGTTCCTTTTTGTTTCTATGAATAATAGTCACATTCAGTGCATATCCTCCAGATTATATTCTCTGGTATTCTAACATGTATTCTTTTAAATTTATTATATCAATGCCATATGAACCTAAAATGTGTGCTAGATTATTCCTTTATACCAATATAAAAATAGTCATCTGTGTGAATAATTGGAATAAGAAGTAAACTCAGTTTCCTCATCTGTCAAATGGGCCTAATAATACTACTAGTCTCATAAATTATGAGCAGATTAGTTAATACAAGTAAAAAACTTAAAACAATGACAAGGACATAGTAGTTACTCAGTAAATTTAGATATAATTAATTTCATTATTGTAACTTGTCAAAAACATGTGTTTTATATCTTTGGGACAAGACTTCTCGATTCCAGAGGATTATGAGATTTGTTGTATATAGTATGTGATACACTCATTCATCTGCATTTGCTAATTCATTCAGTGTAGTAAGTATTTTATAATTCTTATTCCAATCTCATTCTCCTTTGTCTTTCTCTACTTCAGAGGATCAAAATTTGAACATAATTAATATTCTAGCTTCTGTTGCAGGTAACAGTGACTATGTGACACATATCCGAGCAATAAGATATAGGTATCAATCCCTGATGAGAACTTCCCTTTACAGCTTATTACCTCTTTCATTCTGGAACGACTATGAGATGCCTGAAAGTGCAGCTGTCATCTTGATTTCTTGAGGTGGAATCAAATTTCAAGATGGCAAAGAAAGAAAAGTAAGGATTACTATTTTCTGTCCATCTTGTTTAATTGCTATACTAAATCCTGAACTGCTTACCATCAGGCTTCTTTCCCATGAGACATAGAATTATTACTGTCTTCTTTCTAATAAATAAAATAAAATTTATTTTATTTATTAAAATAGTTGTTTAATAAATCAAACTAGTTGTCTCAATTACTTTTTTTTTTAGGTATGTAAGTGAATATTTATTTGGAATTACAAAAGAAATTACAACATATCACAAACTTATAAAAGTTTACAAATACAGCAAATATCATGAATCTCAGAAAAATAACAGTTTATTATTATTTTAAAATTTTTATATTTTTATATTTAAAAATTTTTTACATTACAGTTGACATACAATATTATATTAGTTTCAGGTGTACAACATAGTGATTATGTATTTATATAACTTATGAAGTGATTACCCCAGTAAGTCTATCACCCATCTAACACACCTAATGCTTACAATATTATTGACTAAGCTTCTATGCTAAACTAGGTATTTCTGCTACCTGCAGCTGAATGAAGATCTAGCTGATTATCAGAATTTAAACATTTCATAATTCAAGATAATTTTAAAAATGTAATTATTTCTAAATATAGAATATAAATGTAATTCTACACTAAGGTATGCAGTGTTAAATATTAAATAGTCAGAAGTTCAGAATAACAAATGGGTTTCAAAACCAAATTACAGAGATCACAGATTGCAGAAGTGACAGATATTAGATCACAAGAGTAAAAACATTGGAGATTATCCTGTGGAAAACGCTTACAATGTTTGACATAATTTTTGATGGAAGTCCCATATTTAACTAAGAACCAGAACTTAACAGAGGATGGTTATGAGAGCTGGAGAATGTACTCAGGACTGTGCATGAGGAGAATAGATTTCTTGTCCTAACTCTTTGTTTAATCATAGCATGTGGACTATGAATTCTGTTATACATGGTTAGTAGGGCTGATATACACACCAAGACAGACAGTATAAGCAAAAGTGCCTTAAAAGGAAGGTTGCTCTGTCTCTTTGATATTTTCGGAACTGCATCCATATTTCTACCAGCCTGAGGATAAAGCCAATAGTGGTGACATAGCACAGAAAGGCATTGTTGAGCTGCTGAATCAACCATTTCTTTATTATTTAAGCAGCTCCGTTGGCCTTTTGGAGACTTACACATGAAAATATCCTGTTACCCTTGCCCTTCTGCAGAAGCTAAGTCATAGGAAGCTTCTCTGTTATTAACCTACCCCACTGAGAAAGATGTCTTTCTTATTATCAGATTAGACTACCCAGAGAGCAAGATTTTGACTATCATGTTTGTTACTCTACTGCTTATACCTAAAACAATGCCTGGAATTTAGTAGGCACTTAATAAAAATCTAATGTTTCAATGACTAATGATACACCAAAGAGCTAAAGTTTAAATCACATTCGTCTAGTCATTCTCCAGTTTCCTATTTATTTTCGATCATGAAGATTTATTATTATGAAGATAGATTTGATTCGATGTTCTTAAATTATGCCAAGAATTTTATATTGCATATAACCTGAAATGTAATATTTATAATGTGTATAGTATTATATAATATGTCAGAATAATCTGTGTTTCAAGAGAGAAACAGGCTACATAAGAGATGGCCATAATCCTGCAAAATTTGGGAAGTGTGCTTTATATTCGCCCTTGATGGGTAGTTACAGGGATGGTGCTAGATGATTGGCACGTGAGGTCATTTGGTTGACATTTGGCTGTAATATAATCCTTTGTTTATTGTGCATGCAATTACCCAGACTTCAGTCTGTTATAATTAGATTTATGAATTTCCAGGCATATGTTCAATATTATAATGATGGTATAATGAAGCTAAGGTGAATACACTATATGTACTAACTGTGTAGGTGCTTGTGGCCAACTAAACCGGTGGTTAGTTTTGTGGTTTTTACTGCCTTGTATTTCGGGATGTAATGGTAATCTTGAATCATAAAATGGGTGTCTCAGGAAATTCCTAAGGGAGGTCTCTGGGTTGAGCCTTCATTCTCCTGTCACTCATGTCTAGCTATCTGCCTGATAGTTCAACTTCCGTGTGTGTGTGTGTGTGTGTGTGTGTGTGTGTGTGTGTGTGTGTCTGTGTGTGTATGAATGTCATTTATCTTGTATTTTCTGTCAAAATCCTACATGATCTTTGAAATTCAATTGTGAAAAGTGTTACCAATCTCAAGGAATTCCTTTTGCCTGCATACATCAAAGGAGACATGAGCAGAAGTTTGTAGCAAAGAAAGTGGAGGTTTATTTAAGGAAACGGCACTAAGCCTGGAGACACAGGTGGGTTAGTGCTCAAAGACCTGGCTCCCTGATGGCCTCTAGGAGGTAAGTTATATAGGGCAGGGGTCCCCAACACCTGGGCCACCGACTGGTACCAGTCCATGGCCTATTAAGAATCGGGCCGCACAGAAGGAGATGAACAGAGGGCAAGCAAGAGAAGCTTCATCTGTATTTGCAGCCACTCTCCAGTGTAAATATCACTGCCTCAGCTCCACTTCAGATCATCTGGCATTAGATTCTCATAGGAGCACCAGTCCCCAGTGCCAAAAAGTTGAGGACCACTGACAAGAAAACTCATTAGCCATGGTAGCTAAGGGAGATAGGGTCATGGGCTCTACTGATTGGTCAAAGCTAGGGTGGGAGGCAGTTGATCATCACATCAGGTCTTGATGTCAGTCATGGCACAATGCTGTCTGGTTTTAAGAGGATGCCAGTAAGGTTCTTCTGCCTTCATGGGTGTAGAGCTACATGATATTATATTTAGTTTGACAGAAACTCTGTCTGTGGTCAACAGACCTCAGGCTTTCTTACTAAGACTGGTTGATACTGACCTAAGGGCTAAATGATTAAGAAAGTGATTGTGCAGTATGCAGAAATATAAAGAAAGAAAAGAAACATGTGAGCCCTGGACCAGTTTAAATCAAGAAGAAAAATAATTTAAAAAAGTCATTTTAATGAAGTCAAGATTTGCACAATTACAAAAGTGACTTCCAAGAATCACCCTATTGTCTTACAACTGTTCTCATTTTGGATCAATTTTGAAGTTAGATCAAGGTTTTATGTGATTTGCAAGAGAACTAGAAGAGCCAAAACTGATATCTTTCTGCAAGAGAAAAGATAACCATCAAATAAAAACTCTGAGATGAATTATCATCTCAGACAAGGGTTTTAAAACAACCATTGTAATTATGCTTCATAAGATAATGAAAAATACACTCACTAGGAGTGAAAATATTACACATTTTAGGAGTGAACTAAAATAATATTAAAAAGAACTAAACAGAAAGTTTAGAACTTAAAATAGTAGCTGAAATTACATATATATATGCGTGTTTATATATTATGCAAGGCTGGTGCTGGTTCAACATTTTTTAAAAAATCAATCAACATAATCTACCACCAGCGAATAAGGGAATTACAGAATTTTTTTTAGGACAGTGAAACTATTTTGTATGATACTTTAATGGTGAATGTATGACACCCTGCACAGGACTTTAATATATAGAAATTAAAATAAGATAAGAAAGAAAAAACATGCTCATATTATTTTCATACAAAAAAATGCTTGACAAAATTTAACATTAATGATTTAAAGAAAACATTCAGCACAGTAGGAATATTGATAACTTTTCTCAATTTGATTAAGAACACATACAAAAAAACCTACACTAAACATCATATTCAGTGGTGAGAAACCAGGCACTTTCATTCTATGATTGGTAAAGGATAACTGGGAAAGTATGTCCTATTATATTTCTTCTTCATTGTACTAAAAGTCTTAGGTAAAAAAAAGACACATATTCAAAAACAAAAAGAAAAAGAATAAAATATATAAATTAGAAAACAAAAATTCAAAATATATTTGTTCACAGATGTCATGATTGTCTATGTAGAAACAGCCAAATAATCAACAATATTTTTGTACTAATAAGAATATAGAAAGACTAAAAAATATAAAGTAAGATACAAATTTTAATTACTTTTTTTATATCAGCAATTAAAAATTAAAATGTAAAATTGAAAAATTACAATAAATACTTAGGTATAAAACATATATGTATATGTATATATGTTTTATATACATAAAATGATAAAACTAATGAAAGAAACCAAAGATCATGTTAATTGAGAGAAGTTCCATGCTCATGGATTGGAAGATTCAATATTTTTAAGATGTCAATTCCTCCAACATAATCTTTAGATTTAAACCAATCCAAATTGAAAACCCAGCAAAGCATATTTTTTTTTATTATTAAAATTATCAGAGTGAAATTGAGTGATAAAATCAAATACATTTCAAGTGTACAATTTAACAGTATTGTTACCTCTGAGATGGTGTAAAGTCCAGTATAGCTCTAGTGGCATGTGGGAGGAGTCGATGGTTGTGTAGTGTTATGTGGTGTGTTGTCCCTTAGTTCTTCCCCACTAATGCAGTAAAGAATTATAAGTTGGCAAGATTTAGAAACAGTAAGAGTTATTGAAAATACATTTTAAATGGAGATAGACCACACTAAGTAAAGCTGCAGTCCCATGGAATTTGGGAGGTGAAGAGGAGATAAGACAGAGTACACCCCAAAGGAGGATCTGGTTTTCAATAAGGAGAACTGTAACAACTCAGAAATGGGAAGTTCTGTTTATATTTGGGCCATGATGGAAGGTCCTAGATGACTTGAAACTGAGGTTACTTTGTCTGACTGTTGGCTGCTATATAACACTTTGCCTACTGTGCATATACTTATCCAGAATTCAGTTTGTTATAGTTAGATTCATGAAATTCCAGGTGTAAACATAGTATTATAATGACAGTATAATGAGCATTAGGTTGTGGGCAGATTAGGGCAGTACCTTCTGAGCAGGTATCTGTGGCCAGATTAAACCAGCTATAGTTTATGGCCCTCCTGTCCTTTGTGTCTGGGGATGCAGAAGGGATTCTCTAACTACTGATATGGTGTTCTTTGGGTGGTCTCTAGGCTGGGCCTCTATTCCTTTATTCCCCTGTCACTCATGTCTAACTACCTAACAATATGTCATATACATATTGTATTGTGTATTCGCCACCCAAAGTTTGATTTCCATCACCCCCCTTTCCTCTGTTAACCACTAATCCACTATCCATATCCACAAGTCTCTGAAATCATATTTTAGATGAGGAAAAACTGTAGATATAAAAAATATATCTTAACGTTTACATGAAAAGTCAAGAGACCTAGAAAAACAACACAATGATGAAACATAAAGTTGGAAGACTCACATTACTCAATTTTAAAACTTAATAGAAAGCGACAGAAATCTAGACAAGATGGTGTTGTCAAAAGAACACACATATAAATTAATGGAACAGAATAGAAAGCCAGAAATAGATCCCACAATTTTTCAACTCATATTTGATAAAGGAGCAAAGAAATTCAATAAAGAATAATAATTATTTTAAGCCTAGGTGTTGGAAAACCAAAGTTAATTTGCAGAAATCATACTCAGAAACTTAGACATAGATCTTTCCTTTTTTACAATAATAATAATAATAATAATAACAACAACATGAATCATAGATTTAGATGTAAAACAGAAAATTATAAAACTTTTAGGATATAACAGATGTAAATATAGATGATCTGAGATTTGATTAAGAGTTGTTAAGTACAACACCAAAAAGCATAATGAATGAAAAAAATTGTTGATGAACTGTACTTTATTATAATTAAAATCTTCTGATATAAGCAAGACACTGTTAAGAAAATCAGAAGAAAAGTAAAAATCTGGGGAAAATATTTGGAAGACAAATATCTGATAAAGGTTTCATTTTCAACATATACAAAGAATTCTTAAATCTCAACAATAAGAAAATATACAGTGTGATTAGTAAATGTGCAAAAGATCTGAACAGATACCTCAGCAAAGAAGGTCTATATAAGGCAAATAAGAATATTGAAAGAAGCTCAACATCATTTGTCATTAGAAAATTTCAAATTAAAACAACAAAACCTACCACTACACACCTATTACAATGACTAAAATACAAATGAAAAATGTCAGTACCAATTGATGGCAAAGATGTAAAGCCATAGGAACTCTTATTCATTGCCAATGCAAATAAAAAATAGTACATGAAAAGACATGGGTGAATCTTAGACATATTTATTAACAAACAAGTCAGGCTGAAATGGCTACATACTTTATGAGTCATATTATATGTTTCTGGATAAAGCATGACTCTAGTGAAAGAAAAGATCAGTAGTTAGCAAGAGAAGGAAGAAAAAGGAAAAGCTGAAAAGATGAAGCATAGGGAATTTTTTAGGGCAGTAAAACTTTAAGGATGCTATTATGGTAGATACATGACATTCTACATTTGACAAAAGCTATAAAAATTTACAACTCAAAGAGTGGACCTTAATGTGTGGAAATTTCAAAAATATCATCTGGGAGTTTGAAGAATACTGGGATAGAATGAAGAATGTGACAAAATATTCTAATGGTTACAAATGTTTGAAATAACCTCAATGAAAGAGGTGAAGAAAAATGTGCAGATGTTAAATTTGGAAATAGGCAGTCTATAACATAGTCTCAAAGCAAACATTTTGTTCATAGGTACTATACTTTATTTGGTAATTTCATTTCCCATCAGAATATGGGTTGACCATTGTAATTCCATTATATATGTTCACTGAATTTGAAGAGTTATAGAAATAGATGTCAAGTGATAGGAGCCAGGCTTCTAACTGTTGCAGTGGGTGGTTACATAGAAGAAAAAGAGGAGGTTAGAATGACCCATGTGGTGATAGATTAGAGTTGGAAACATCAGTATGAACTCATGTTTATTTTAATGTAGCTTATATGTAGAAATATTTTTAAATATGTGAATATATATATAGGTTCTATGTGCACATATATTTGTTTTTACAGTATGAGCTGAGAGAACCTATCAGCACTGTAACTCCAATAGTAATGAGCACATCTAACACTCAGATCTTGGTATCTAATACCATTCTACAATAAAAGGAACCAGAACTCCTTGGAGAAATGGCCAATTCTAGTACTGGGCAGAAAACATTTAAGAATAGCCTGGAGCATATTATAAGACCAAAAAAATAAGTTGAGCTTTAAAAATATGATACATGTGACACAGAAGCCAACTGAGAGAGTTCTAGATGGCCAAGGGTAGAAAAATTTGGTCAACCACCTAATGTTACATTAGAATCTCAAATATAAATTAAATATCCATTAATCTACACAGATAAAAATAAATGATTGAGTAAATAAATGTGGGAGAAGGGGAAATCTCCCACGAAGAAGAATTCCAAATAATTATGTAAATATCCCTCAAGGAGGTGAAGCACACAACTTCCCACTTCTTAACTGTAGCCTGTACACAGTGACTTTCTTCCAAAAAGTACAGAATGGAAAGAGGAGGGGGCACTTTACATTGGACGGACACTGTATCGGCCAGGTGATAAAAGATCAATATAAACAGTGATGTCTAGTGGATACATGTACTCTTGATATGATGAGATGAAAATGGCACTTTACCTCTGTGATCTCCCTCCCCAAAGCATACAACCCAGTTATATAATGAGAAAAATATCACATACTCCAAACAGAGTGATAGTCTATAAAATGCCAAACCCAGACTCCTCAAAACTGTGATGGTCATCAAAAACAAAGTCTTACATCTATTATAGTCAAAAGAAGTCTAAATTTAAATTAGTATAGTGTATGGGACTAAAGAATGGACTTTAGTTAATAATAATGTAACAGTATCATTTCATCCATTATAACAAATGGATCATACTAACATAAGATATTGATAACAAGAGATACTGTGTAGGATATATGGTAATTTTGAATACTATTTTTATATTTTATTAATTTAAAACTGTTTTAAAATAAAATATTTATTTAAAAATATTCAGGTATACTATTCTCTTATTTCAACTACCTGGTTACTTCAATTTTATTTCCTAAATGTAGCCATAATTTTGATTGAACTTGCATATTTTCAACTTTTCATCCATGCATTTATGAACCATTAATAAACTGAGTTACTTTTGTACTTGTTTCTCATTCATTATACATCAATTGCTATTGTTATTGCTCTCAGTATATAATCATAAATCTAGTTTCTGGTGATTGATTGCTTCATCTCTGTCTGTTAAATATAATATCGTTTGTATTACTACTGTATCTTATTGTCATACACTAAATAAATAATTTAAGAATTATTTCAATTTGTTATTTTTGTTTTACAGAAAATATTTCTGGATAGAGGATCCTTTCCAAATTACCTACATAAAATAGCTACCTCAACATGCAAATTAGGCACTTTAATGTAAACTATTATAAGGAAAGAGATCTGATATTACTTGATAAATTAGACACTGTTTGCAAAAATCTAACATCCAAGGAATTATGTTACTTCAATAGTAATGAGTATTAAGTTCAACCAAATGCCTTGAATTTTATTATTTCCCCAATATACTAGGACAAAGTGATGAAATAATTGACTTTGTGATCTTTAAGTTTCCATATTTCTATTAAAATATGTAATTCTTTGGATTATTAAATGATTAAGTAAGCCTTGCACAGTTTGCACAATATATCAACAATTAGTAATACTTTCAGGTGCAAATGGCAAAAATATCATGTGGCACAAGATCACTTATGCAGCTCCAAAGTAAAAAGTAGGATGTTTTCCAGAAAAAGGAATACAAAATATTTTCCAAGCATCTACAACATATTTATAGTTAACATCTCATGGCAAAAATTTATTTCTGATTACAAAGAAGTTTGCAAAAACGATGATTCTTGCCTATATATTAGAGGAGGAAAAAACAGGAATTTCACTGATAATTAACTAGCGATATCTTCAAAAGGCACAAAAGAACTAGCTAATATGCATGATAAATATACACACAGACACACACACATGTCTTCTGACAACTTAGTTTTCACAATTAGGATAGAAATTGGAACAAATATAGCTTATTTTCATATTTAATTAGCTGTGGTGTTAATATCATTTCTTTAATATTAATAATCAGTCGGCAGCATATTAATATTATATGTTAATTTGGAAGTGACAGAAGATGTATTTCCATATTTAGGTAAAATTATTTATTAATTACTTGGAATAGCTGATAATATTAAAATTAACACACTTTTTTGTGGTACGTTTCTTGTGGCAAACACAATGTTTATGCTCGGTGTGTGTGTGTGTGTGTAATTTTACTTAATCTCTGCATCAATCTAAAAAAAGTCATAATCTCTTTTATATATAACAGAACTGAGGTTTAAAATGATTGATTATATGTATTAAGGTCTCATGGTTAAAAATGGAATAACTATTCAAATCCAGAGCTTTGCGACTCAAAGACCATGTAATATGGATGCAAAGATCTCCCCAAAGTAGAGAATTTGAGAAACTTTATTTTGTCTTTTAAGATCTAAATCCATATTTTTTGTCAGTTATTTCTGTGTAAGTAGTTTTGTGTTATGTGTACAATGTTCACTCAAAAAAATACTTGTAAATAAAAATAAAGTGCATATATGAAAACAACAAGAGTAAATCCATTGGAAAAAAATCCATTGAAAATGTAATCAGCTCATCCTATAAAATAGATTATTTTAGGAAAAAAGTATTGGTTACAATTGGCTTATTTATTTTAACATAGAATGTGATCAAAGAATAGAAAATGCATGATAGAAATGAAAACTTCTTGTCGGGCCTGAAGGTTAAGTGTTGTCAACAGTTCTATTTTATTTTTCAAGATTTTTTTTTTCTGGCAGTTAAAGAAAAAACATAGTTAATAGAAAACAGAGCTTCACTTCCTTCTTTCCCTTAAGTTTACAATAAATAATTTAGAATGATTCTCCATGATATGTACTGTTGACAATTTAATAACCCAGAGATAAACTGTTAATTCATGGGGTTGTGGAATACATTATTCTGTATTTAATTCAGTAAAAATAATAATGTATGTCAGATGCTGTAAGGCAGAAAACCATTCCAAAAACCAATGGAGGAAAAAATGTCTGTAACAATTTTCCATGACAAGCCATGCCTGAGCATCTAAAAATTAAAAGGAGGAATCCAGGATAGACTCTGACCTGCCAAAATTTCAGGAATGCATGTTGAATGGGTTGCAAAGCACTATAAATAAATCATGACTAAATATTGAGCCAGGAGCTCTTCCTGGAGAATAAACAATGCATACTAGTAATCATGTGAAAGAGAACAAGTTATGAAATCTCTACAACTGGAACTTTAAAACAAAAGGATTATATGTAAAGGGTGTATTAAAAAAAATGAATACTTTGCATAATGATTTTTTCTTCTTTAATTCTCTTTAAGCATATTCCCAATTATTTTTTTCTTTCCTTCAAAAAGCAACTTGAATCATATACCTGAAACTTACTGAATTTCATTAACCAATGTCATCATAATAAAAATTAATTAATTTTAAAATAAATAAAATAAAATAAAATATGGATAGACCTTAAGGCAATGGAGTGACTATAACCTTGGGAAGTAATAGTAGTAGGATCATTTAGAAATAAATAAAAATTTTAAAAACAGTAAGAGCATATAAGTGAAATGAAAGTCAAAGAGGGAAAATGTACTGAGAGATTGGAACATCAGCAACAAAGACTACTTTAATATCCCAAATTTCTAATTAGTCAAATCTTATAACATAAAACATAAGTACTTGGATTTAAAAAGAGGCTCAAAAGATATTTGTTTGCATAATAGTTGTTACATGAATCTGGCTACTCATTTAATATAAGGATTTTACATATTTTGATCACCATTCTCCAAATTTCTCAAATTTCAGTGACAAAGTGATGCTGTATGTGTAATTTGAGAAATTATGCAACCCATTAGTATATTTTTTTGTGTGGTGGCCTCAAATGGCATGTTAGTTATTATCAGAACAACATTCAGATGAATCACCATAATACTGGATAAATGGTGTGAGAGAATCATTCGTAATTTGTTATTTAGCATGTTCTTTCTTCAATTCCAAGCAAGATGGCAGAGTAAATAAACTCTGTGTTCTCCTTCTCTATGACTACATTAAAATTACAACTCAATTATAGAACAACTAACCTGGAGAAACATCCAACAACTAGCAGAACAGGACTTCTATAAATAAGGATATAAAGAAAAGGTTATATCAAGACTGGTAGAAGGAGTAGAGACTCAAAAAGGGCTAGCCCGAAACCTACATGTGGCAGTTGAGCATTGAGAGTGATATCTCAGCTGCAGAGGACCTCCAAACCCCAAGGAGCGAGAGGCTTAAACCTCACAACAGGGCTCCCCAGCCCAGGGTTCCAGTGCAAAGAAGAGGAGCCCCTATGAAATCTGGCTGTGAAAATCAGAGGGGATTTTAACCTTTCAGATAACACAGAAGGCTGCTGAAAATTTAGACATTCCCTTAAAGGGCTTGCACACAGACTCGCTCAGAGGCAATCATCCTGGGCTCCTGTGGAGGGACAGTAGCTTAGGAGGCACCAGGAACATATTAAGAAAGACTGGATTGTGTGGCTTCAGGAGGGGGGCTAGAGGGACAGCAACCATTGTCTCTATGTTAAGTTCTTTTCCTGTACAGCCTATAAGTAGGCATCATCTTGCCTGTGTTGAGCCTTTCACTCCCACAACCAAATCAGAATCTTCACTGGCCTGGTGAACTCCATGCATTCCACCTGGTGACTCCCTTAGACCCCCACCCCACCCAATTCAAACAGTGCTGGAAGCATTTTTGTGGCTAGGCAACCACAACCTGCTCCCACCCTCCCTCCTCAGCTCTCTGCAGGAGGCTCCTTCAATAGCAACCATGCTCCCAATCCTTTGGAGTCACTTTTGGTGGTGGACAACTAGCCCTGACCTAAGCTTTGGTATTTCTTGAACAAATCTCAGGGATTTATGGGCATGAGGAGAGCAGAGGCGGGCTTCAGTGTGATCTGCAATTTTAAGAGTGGCCACGGTCTTAGCACTGGCACCATAGGCTCTGCAATAACCTGGAAAACACAATTTGCTCCACTCTGGTGACTCCTTGGAACCCTTCCTCACCCAATTCGCATACCACCTGAGGTTCTCTCAGCTGCTGAACCTTATGGGCAGGAGGCAGGCAACCACAGGCCCTGGGGTGCCCTGGGATGATTGCTGAGCTGCCCCAGGCCCAGTACTGGTAGCAGCTGGCCTCAATTTGCATTGTGACCTCTCCCACATGCCTCCAGGACTAGCACGGGCAATAATCAGCCATGGTTAACTTTGTAATTTCTACCAGGTAGTCCTGGGTGGTCACAGGAAGTGGCTGACTTGTCCTGCACCCCAGAACCAACACACCTGGAGGCTGGCACTAGACCACAACAGAGCACCAACTGATTAACCCCAGAAACAACAAACCCAAAGAGTGGTCTCCACAAGTACATGAGCCTGCTGGAGCAAATCACATTCTGTGGGGTCAACTCCCAAACAGCAGCTCATATGGTATGGGTGTGGTCAATCTCACAGTCAGTCTGAGAGTCAGTCTCACTTACTGATGTGCAAATAGCAATCAAGGCTCAACTACAACAGGAGGACACACATGACTCACACAAAAGACACTCCTGGAGCACTCAACACAGATGATCAGGGAGACTGTGCCACTGGTTGATACAGGACAACTACTACATAAAGCCACCTGGCCAAAACTGGGATGTGTAGCAGATCTACCTAATACAGAGAAATGAACACAAAAAGGCAGCCAAAATGAGAAAACAAAACAAAACAAAAAAATATGCCACAAATGAAACAGCGAGAGAAAACTCTAGAAAAAAAAGTAAACGAAATGGAGGCAAGCAACTTACCAGAGACAGAGTTCAAGACGCTGGTTATAAGGATGCTCAATGAACTCGGGGGAAGAATAGAATATCTCAGAGGGAACCTTAAGAAAGAGATAGTAAGCATAAAAGAGGACACAAAAACCATGTAAAAGAACGAGACGGAAATAAAGAATATAATAACTGAAATAAATAATACACTAGAAGGAATCAACAGTAGATTAGATGAAGCAGAGGATCAAATCAACAATTTTGAAGGCAAGATGACAGAAAAGCCAAAGAACAAAGAAAAAAAAATCAGGATAGCTTAAGGCACCTCTGGGACAACATTAAGCATAACAACATTCACATCCTAGAGGTACCAGAAAGAAAGAGAGAAAGCAAGGGATTGAAAACCTATTTCAAAAAAAATAATGACTGAAAACTTTCCTAACCTGGGGTAGAAAACAGACATATAAGTCCTGCAACTACAGATAGTCACAAACAAGATGAACCCAAACAGACCCACACAAAGCCACATTATAATTAAAATAGCAATGATTAAAGACAAAGAGAGAATCCTAAAAGTGGCAAGAGAAGGGCAGCTTGTTACTTACAAGGGACCTTCCCTAAAACTGTAGCTGATTTCTCAACTGTAACTTTGCAGGCCAGAAGAGATTGGCACAAAATATTCAAAGTGATGAAAAACAAGAACTTATAAGGAAGACTATTCTACCCAACAAGGCTATCAATTAAATTTGAAGGTGAGATAAAGAGCTTCCCAGAAAGGAAAAAGCTTAAGAAATTTATCGCCCCCAAACCAGTATTATAAGAAATGTTAAAAGGACTTTTTTAAGAAAAAGGAAAGGAAAAAATTATAAATATGAAAAATAAAATGACAATAACTATCTATGTACCTATTAACAATCACTTTAAATGTAAATGGGTTAAATATTTTAATAAAAAGACAAAGCATAGCCAAATATAGAAGAAAAGACCATACACATGCTGTCTATAAAAGACCCACTTCAGATTAAATGACACACACAGATGAAAATAAAGGGATAGAAAAAGATATTTCAACTAGATGGAAATGAAAAAAAAAAAAAGAAAAAGCTGGGGTAGCAATACTTATAACAGACATAATCGATTTGGAAACAAAGGCTGCAATAAGAAACAAAGCAAAACATCACATAATGATAAAGAGATCAATCTAACAAGAGGGCATAACTCTAGTAAAAATTTATATACGCAACATAAGAGCACCTAATGTTGACTGACATAAAAGGAGAGACTGACAGCAATACACTCATAGTAGGGGACTTAAACACCCCATTGACACCAATGGACAGATCTTCCAGACAAAAAATCAATAAGGAAACAGTGGCCTTAAATGACTCACTAGACCAGATGGATTTAACTGATAATTTTAGAGCATTTCACTCCAAAGCAGCAAAATATACATTCTTCTCAAGTGTACATGGAACATTTTATAAGATAGATCATATATTAAGTGAGAAAAAAAGTCTCAATAAATTAAGAAGATTGAAATTATATCAAACATCTTTTTTGATTACAATGGTATGAACCTAGAAATCAATTACAATAAAAAGACTGAAAAATACACAAACATGTGGAGACTAAATACCATGCTGTTAAACAATGAATGAGTTAACAGTGAGATCAAAGGGGAAATCAAAAGTTAAAGATAAAGTTATCTTGAGATAAAGAAAAAAAAAAATCTATGGGACATAGCGAAAGCAGTCCAAAGAGGGGGATTCATAGCAATACAAGTCCAGCCCAAGAAACAAGAAAAATCTCAAAAAAAACAACCTAACTTTACCGTTAAAGAAAGAAAACAGCAAAGCCCAAAGTGAGTAGAAGAAAGAAAGTAATAAAGATCAGGGCAAAAGTAAACACAATAGAGTCTAAAAAAGCAACATAAAAGTTCAATGAAACCAACAGCTGGTTCTTTGAAAAAGTAAACAAAATTGATAAACCTTTAACCAGACTCATTAAGAAAAGGAAAGAGAGAACTAAAAATAATTCAGAAATTAAAGAGGAGACACGACTATCAACTCCACAGAAATGCAAAGGATTATAAGAAAATACTATGAAAAATTATGTGCCAACAAATTGGACAATCTAGAAGAAATGAACACATTAATTAGAAACATAGAATATTCTAAGACTTAGTCAAGAAGAAACAGAAAATCTGATTTTACCGATTACTACTAACGAGATAAAGTGAGTCACCAAAAAACTGCTGACAAACAAAAGTCCTGGACCAGATAGCTTCACAGTGAATGTTACCAAGCATTCACAGAAGAATTAACACCTATTCTTCTCATACTATTCCAAAAAATTCAAGAGGAAGGAAAGCTCCTAATCTCATTGTATGAGGCCATTACCCTGATTCCAAAACCAGACAAAGATTACCAAAAAAGAACATGATAGGCCAATATTTCTGACAAACATGGGTGTGGATATCCTTTAAAAAGTTAACAAACCAAAGTCAGTAAGGCATTAAAAAGATCATATATCATAATCAAGTTGGATTTTTATGGAACAATAAAAGACCTTGAATAGCCATGGTAATCTTGAAAAAGAACAAAGTTGGAGGTATCACAATTCTTGATATCAAACTATACCATAAGGCTATAATAATTAAAACAGCATAGGATTGGCAAAAAAAAACAACAACAAACAGACACATAGATCAATGGAACAGAATAGAGAGCCCAGAAATGAATCTGGGTCTACGTGGTGATTTAATTGGTGACAAAGGAGGCGAGAATACACAATGGGTAAAGACAGTCTCTTCAACAAATGGTGTTGGAAAAACTGGACAAATACATGCAAAAAATGAAACTGGACCACCCTCTTATTCCATATAAACTCAAAATGGATTACAGACTTAAATGTAAGACCCCTAAACCATAAAACTCCTAAAAGAAAATATCGGCAGTAAACACTCTGATGTTACTCTCAGTAATATATATTTTTTTCTGATATATCCCCTTGGGTAAAGGAATAAAAGAACAAATAAACAAATGAAGCTATATCAACTAAAAAGATTTTGCATAGCAAAGGAACACATCAACAAAACAAAAACATAGCCTTCAGAATGGGAGAATGTATTTGCCAATAATTCCATCTGATAAGAGTTAATATTCAAAATTTATAAATAGATACAACTCAACACCAAAAACAACAACGACAACAAAAACAATCCAATTAAATAGTGGGCAGAAGACCTGACTAGATATTTCTCCAAAGAGGACTTACAGATGGCCAATATCATAAGAAAAATTGGTCAACATCACTATATAAAAGAAATGCAAATTAGAATCACAATGAGATATTGCCTCACACTGTCAGAATGACTAACATCAATAAATCAAAAAACAAGTGCTGGAGAGGATGTGGAGAACAGAGAACTCTCATACACTGTGGTGAGATTTCAAATTGGTGCAGCCACTATGGAAAACAGTTTGGAGCTTCCTCAAAAAATTAAAAGTAGTACTACCTTATGATCTAGCAATTGCACTTCTGGGCATTCATCCAAAGAAAATCAAAACACTAATTCAAAAAGCTATATGCACCTATGTTTACTTCCACACTATTTACAATAGCCAAGGTATGGACATGCACATTGATAGACAATTGGACTATTTGCTACAGCATGGATGGACCTAGAGGGTATTAGGCTAAGTGAAATAAGTCAAACAGAGAAAGAAAAATACCATATGATGTCACTTATATGTGGAATCTAAAGAACAAAATAAACAAACAAACCAAACAGAAACAGACTCATGGATACAGAAACAAACTGGTGATTGCCAGATGAGAAGGCTGTTAGGTGGCTGATTTAAAAAGCAGAGGGATTAAGAAGTACAAATTGGCAGTTATAAAATAATTACAGGGATGTAAAGTACAACATAGAAAATAAAGTCAATAATATTGTAATAACTATGTATAATTCCAGGTAGATACTAGATGAATCTGGGTATCACTTCATAAATTATATAAATTTATGTCTAACTATTTTGCTGTACATCTGAAACTTATATAAAGTAATACTGAATGCCAACTTTAATAAAAAAAAAAAAATACCTAGCTAACTAACTAACTAACTAACTAACTAACTAACTAACTAAATGCAATGCTCTTCTCTGAAACCCGAAATTCATATAGATAAAATTACCCAAGAAAATTGGATCTTTTAGAAGAGGAAAGAAGATCGAAGTAATTAATCCCCAATATTTTAAATTCAAAATAAAGATTATTTTGGTTGGATCATGGTGTCACTAATAAAATCTATTAATATTAAAGGGAAATATGTGCCTGAAATGGTTAACATATTAAAACAAGTATGCTAAATCAAATACTGTCTAAAACAAGTGTTATTTGTTGTTTGTCAGTATCTAAATGTAGAGTTTTGGCAGAGAATCCTAATGAAGCTAAAATGCTCTTAATATCAAACCTCACTGTACCTTTCATGTTTTGAGAAACAGTGATTGATCATTAGGTAACATCTAAGACGATTAATTCTTAGAGCACTTAAATATCAACCTGAGATGTATCTATGAAACAATAGACTTTGAGAAAGAAAGAGCAAAATATTATCACTCAGGAAAATATCTAAAAACAACTTTTCTTATAAAAGAAGACAGATACGCCATGGTCTTCTTAAATAAATAGTGAATCTGAAAAGGAGTACACACACACATATGAAAATTTCAGATAATTATAGTTTTAGTTAAGAATCATATAGTCAGAAAAATTATAAAGTCGCTTGTCAAATGAGCTAGAACTCAGAGAATGTAGCACAATTTCTTACTGGAAATACAACTCCAGTCAAAAAGACAAGGTAAAAGAATCAACACTGAGCATTGAATCCAATTAAGTTTACTAATATGCCAAGCCACAAGTGAAGAACAATGGTAGAAAGAGGATTATGAAATAACTGTGGTGATTCCCTCACTTTTTTGAATGCAAAAATTATAACTATAAGAATAAATTAAAACATTAAATTATTAATCTAAGAATTATGAGAAAGAGAAGGTGGTAAGAGGTGGCATGAATTTTAAGGGTGTTGGTTTTCCTAACATTTATAATAAAGTGTCAAAAGATACAGTTTCAATTTGATAAGTCAAAAATGGTGTTAATAATGGTATCCATTTTATCTATAAGCCATCTGCAAACTGTTCACACTATTTGAAGGAAAAAGCATAAGCATGGAAAGACAAAACAAAGTAAATATAAGTCATATAGAAAAAAAATATAATTGAAAGAAAAAACCTGAAGAAATAAAAAGTAGAAGTTAGAAAATAGTGACAAGATACTTACATTGTAGGTACTAATTATAGAAACAGAAAGTACTCAACAGTAAAGGATTTAAGACAGGGATTTCAGAAATTATAGAATAATTGAAGTATCTGAAAGAATGATGATCAGGATAAACCACACTAAATTATAAGACGTTAGGAAATATATCTCATATAAAGCCATCATCAATTATATTACCTAGTTTCAGTAATAAAGGAAGATTTCTCATAATCTAGAATGAGGGCCATAAATATGGTTAATATATACTGTGATCGCTAGAGAGGATCACATTTACTTCTATTTTCCCAAGTACATTTTAAATAGGTCTCCTTTCAACTCTCAAAAGAAACCCAGATAGGATGATGCATATTATGGTGATCCCAGCTCCAAATGGCATTGGTATCTTCCCAAACAGCAGGAACAGGGATTGACAGACTGTCTACAGAGGCTCTCATAGGACTGCTAGTAAAATAATTACTTGCTATTACTTATTGGAGAATGTAACAAGTAGTACACGGTAGCAAATAGTGAGTGTATTGCATTATTCTGTTTATGCCAATACCATATTGTTTTGATTACTGTGGCTTGTAATATATTTTGAAATCAGGAAATGTGATGTTTTCAACTTTGCTCTTCTTGCTTAAGTGCTTTAACTACTTGGAGTCTTCTATGGTTTATTATGAATTTTAGAAATTTTTCCATTTCTAATTTTACTAAGTTGTTACCTTCTCTCTCCATTATTAAACATTTGGTGTTTTGCAAGATGGATAACTAAAGTTTAGTCACACTAATCAGACTCTGGGCACTATTGAATGTTATTTCCTTATGAAGAGGATGTAAATGTGTTCTTCACAGACTGGGCCTTTTTGAAATAGTACCAATGAGGAAAAAAAAAACACATGGAAATAGGCTACTAAACCAGTTAACTCTGGTTAGCATCAGTTTTTCCTTTGCCATGCACGATTTTTTAGAAATATTTGCTATTTGAAGAAAGGTGACTCAATTACATATCTATATCTATATCTATATAGACATAAACATATATCACATTTTCTTTATTCATTCATTTGTCAATATACATTTAGGTTGTTTCCCCATCTTGGCTGTTACAAATAATGTTGCAATGAGTATTGAAAAATAGGTAACTCTTTGAGATCTTTATTTCATTATTTTTAGATATATACCCAGGAGTAGAATTGTTAAATCATATGGTAGTTATATTTATAATTTTTGGAGGAACCTTCATACTGTTTTTCATAATGGCTATACCAGCTTAAATTCCGACCAACAGTGCACAAGGATTCTCATTTCTCTACATTCTTGCCAAGACGTATTACCTTTTGTCTTTTATAATAGTCATTCCAACAAATGTGAAGTGATATCTCATTGTAGTTTCGATTTGCATTTCCACAATGATTAGTGATGTTCGTCAATTTTTTATGTACTTGATCATTTACATGTCTTCTTTTGAGAAATGTCTATACAAATTTTTACCCACTTTTAATAGTGGTATTCATTTATTCTACATTTATTAGCTCTTTATATATTTTGAATATTAATCCTTATCAGATATTTGCTTGCAACTACTTTCTCCCATTTCATAGGTTGTCTTTTCACTCTGTTCTTTTTTTTGTTGTTGTGAAGAGAATTTTTAATTTGATGCGATCTGTATTTTGTCTTTTTCGCCTGTGCTTTTGGTAACAGATTCGAAAAAATTTTGCCAAGACCAATCTCAAGAAGTATTTTTCTTATGTTTTCTTCCAGTAGTTGTACAGTTCTAGGTGTTAGAGTTAAGTTGTTAACCCATTTTGAATTGATTTTTGTATATGGTATAAAATAACCATTCAATGTTATTCTTCTTCATGTGTGGATGTAGTTTACTAACACTTTATTGAAGAGACTTCTTTCCTTACTGTGTGTATTTGGCAACCTTGTCAAAGATAATTGACTGTAGATGTGTGGAATTATTTATGGGCTCTCTATTTTATTCCATTTTTTTATGTCTGTCTTTATGCCAATATATTGTTTTGATTACTGTGGCTTGTAATATATTTTGAAATCAGGAAATGTGAAAAAGGCCATAGGAGGCCTTTTGTAATTTATTATTAATTTTAGAAAATTTTTTCCATTTCTATAAAAAATTCCATTTTGATTTTAATAAAGATTGCATTCACTCTATAGATTTATTTTAGTAATATGGATCTTTTAACAATATTAATTCTTTTAATCCCTGAATATAGGATGTTTTTATTTGTTTCTGTCTTGCTTAATTTTCTTCATCAATGTTTGAGGTTTTCAGTATAAAATTTTTCACCTCTGTAGTTCAGTTTATTTTTGTTAATTTTTTTGATGTTATTGTAAATTGAACTGATTTTCTAATTTCCTTCAAATAGTTGTTAGAGTATTGAAACACATGGATTTTTGTATGTTGATTCTGTGTTCTACAACAAACTGATTTCTAAGTTGTGTTTTTTTTTTTTTTTTTTTTTTACGAAGTCTAGGATTTTCTTTATACAATATGTTTTCTGCAAACAAGTACTATTTTACCTCTCTCTTTTCAATTTAAATGTCTTTCTTTTTTTCTTCCTTACTTGCTCTGGCTATGACTTCTAGTATTATGTTGAATATGAGTAGCTAGAGTGGGCATTCTTGCCTTGTTTCTGATCTCACAGGAAAAAGCTTTCAGTTTTTCACTGTTAAGTATGTTAGCTGTGGGTTTTGCATAAAGGCTTTTATTATATTAAGATAATGTCCTACTATTCCTAGTTTAAGAGTTTTTATCATGTAGAGGTGTTGAGGTGTTGAATTGCACCAAACAAATTTTCTGTACCTTTTGAGACATTCATATGATTTTTATTCATTATTCCATTAATGTGGTATTTCACATTGATTGATTTGTATATGTTGACACTTGAATTCCAGGGATAATTTCTACTTGGTCATGGTGAGATTTAATGGGCCTTTGGACTTGGGTTACTAGTATTCTGTTGAGAATTTTTGTATCTATATTCATCAAGTATATGAGCCTATAGTTCTCTTTCTTGTGGTGCCTTTGTCATCCAGTACCAGGATGATACTGGGCTTATAAATTGTAAGTGCTCACTCATCTTTGTTTTTTTATTTTTAATAATTTAATAAGATGATATTGATTCTTCTTTGAATATTTAGTGCAATTCACCCATGAAGCCCTCTGGTCCTGGGCTTTTCTTTCTTGAGAAGTTTTAAACTTGTTATTGGTCTGTTCACTCTTTCTATTTCTTTCTTTTTTTTTTATTTTTATACATTATTTTCAATTCAAGTTGACATAAAATATTATGTTAGTTTCAGGTGCACAACATAATGGTTAGATATTTATAAAACATATGAAGTGATCACCCTGATAAATCCAGTGCCCATCTGACACAATACATAGTTATTACAATACTACTACTGACTATATCCCCCATCCTATACTCTTCATCTCCATGGCTATTTTGTAACTACCAATTTGTACCTCTTAATCCTCTTTACCCTTCACTCATTCCCCAATCTCCAATCTGACAACATTGAAAATGCTCTCTATATCTATGAGCTTGTTTCTGTTGTTTGTTTATCCTGTTCTCTAGATTTCATATATGACATTTGTCTTTGACTTGATCTACTCAGTACAATACTCTCTAGGTCCATCCATGGTGTTGCAGATAGCAAGATTTTATTTTATTTTTTTATGGCTGAGTAATATTTAATTGTATGTATGTACCACCTCTTTTTTATCCATTCATCCACTGATGGACACCCAGGTTACCTCCATATCTTGGCTATTGTAATAATGCTGCAATGAATATAGGAGATGCACATGTATCTTTGAAGTAACATTTTGGATTTCTTCAAATAAATATCCAGGAGTGGGATAACTAGGTCCTTCTTCATGTCTTGTTATGCCTTTGTTTTAAAGTCTATTTTGTCTGGTATAAGTATTGCTATCCCACTTTTTTTTTTTTTTTGGTTGTTTCCATTTTCATGAAACATCTTTTTACATTTCTTTGCTTTCTGTCTCTGTGTGTGTCTTTGGATCTGAACTGAGTCTCTGCTCAACATATGTAAGGGTCTTGTTTACTCACCCATTCAGCCACCCTATCTTTTGACTGAAGCATTTAATTAACTTACATTTAAAGTAATTGTTGCTAGATGTGTAGTTATTGCCATTTTATTATTCATATTTTATATTTCTTTTTTCTTTTTTTTCTTCTTCTTAAAGAAGTCCCTCTAACATTTTGTTTAATACTGGCTTGGTGGTGATGAACTCCTTTAGATTTTTTTTTGTCTTAGGAAGCTCTTTATCTGTCCTTAGATTCTGAATGATAGCATGACCTTGATTGTAGGACCTTGCTTTTCATCATTTGAATATTTCTTATCAGTCCCTCTGGCCTGCAAAATTTCTGTTGAGAAATCAGCTGAAGGTCTTAAAGGAGCTCCCTTGTAGGTAACTAACTGCTTTCTCTTTCTGCTTTTAAGATTCTTTATCTGTCTTTAACCTTTGACATTTTAATTATGATGTGTCTTGGTGTGAGCTTCTTTGAGTTCAACTTGTTTGACACTCTCTATGTTTCCTGGGTTTGTATGCCTATTTCCATTGCCAAGTTAGGAAAGTTTTCAGTTGTTATTTCTTGAAATTGCTCTCTTTTCTTCTTCTGCTAGTATTCCTATGATGCAAATGTTGGTGCACTTGATGTTGTCCCAGAGACCCCTTAAGCTATTCTCAGTTTTTGGATTCTGTTGTCTTGTTACTGTTCTTATTGGATGTTTTCTGTTACCTTATCTTCTAAATCACTGATTATATCCTCTGCTTCACATAATATGCTATTAATTCCTCCTAAGATAGTCTTCATTTTGGTTATTATATTCTTTATTTCTGACTGGTTCTTTTTTATGTTTTCTATCTTCATTTTTATGTTTTCTATTTCTCCGATAAAGTTCTCACTGAGTTCATCTACTCTTCTCCTAAGGTCATCGAGTATTCTTATAACAAGTGTTTTGAACTCTGTATCTGATAGATTGTTCATCTCCATTTTGTTTATTCTTTTTCTGGAGCTTGTTCTGTTCTTTCATTTGGGACATGTTTCTTTGTCTCTCAATTTTGGTTGCCTCTCTTTGTTTTTTTTCTATATATTAGGTATGGCTGCTATGTCTCCTTGTCTTAGTAGAGTGGCTTTATACAATAGGTGTCCTGTAGAGTCCAGTGGTGCAGGCTTTCCTGATCATCTGAGCTAGATGCCCAAGGGTGTGTCTCTTGTGTCACTCAAGGGTTGTGTGTGCCTACCTGTTATAGTTGAGGCTTTGTTGCTGTTTGCATGTCAGTGGGAGGGATTGACCTGCAGGCTGATTGGTTGTGAGAACTGGCCAATGAGGGGCTGACCCTATGGAGCAAGATTCACTTTAACAGGACTCTGGTGCCTGTCCTTTCTGCCCTTTTGATTTGTTGACCTCATATGTAACTCTGGGTGATGCTCTGGCTCAGATT
This sequence comes from Eidolon dupreanum, assembly GCA_028627145.1. Taxonomy (NCBI): domain Eukaryota; kingdom Metazoa; phylum Chordata; class Mammalia; order Chiroptera; family Pteropodidae; genus Eidolon; species Eidolon dupreanum. Next base: position 26,301,216 of record CM053513.1, read on the forward strand.
GAAGCCACTGGGTGTGCTGGCCATGGCCTCTTGGGAGGGGTCCTGCCCCAGGCCAATTTAAACTTCAGCCTGTACCTTGTCCGAGGCCACCTGGCATGACCACCCATCAATCCACAGATGGCCACAACTCACATTTGGCTTGGAAGTGCCTGGAGAGGCCAGCCACAAATCAAGGCCAGCTGCTGCTATGGCTGGGTTTGGGGTTGCTCAACAAGAGGTACAGGGCATGTTGAGGCCAAATGTAGCTTATTTAGGTTTTGCGAACCTTTGAGAGATTTTAAGAAAGTTTGCAGCATGAGCCAAGACAGGTGGTTTGTATGTAAAATCCACTGGAAGCACCTCGGGTGGGTTCACACATTGGGAGGGGCAGGGACTCAGGGACTTATCATGGCGGGGCAACCAGTGTTAGCTATGTAGATACGGTGGTCACCTGAATGTACAAGCCGGGTAGGGGAGGATTCAACAAAGGAACAATGCCCTTTGCCAGCACTTCTATCTAGGAGAAAGCTGCCCCTCCAGCCCTTGCCTGAAGCCAGACAACTCAGCTCCTCCCTGTATGTCCCTGGCATCTTTTGAGCTACTGCCCCAGCGTTGGAGCTAAAAGTGAGTGAGTTCATCAGCTGTAAGTCCATACACAGGTCCTGAAGAGAAAAGTCTGTGATTCTCTCAGCCTTATGTCTCACTCAGCCATAATTTCCACTGGGTTTCACAGCCAGAAGTCATGGGGACTTCTCTTTCCAGCACTGAAACCTTGGGGTGAGGATTCCGGTGAGGGGCTGGGGACCTTTCTCTTTTTGGGGGAACCTCCGCAGTTGAGATATTTCTCCCATTTCTCAACCACCGCACTTGGACATGGGACCAACTTGTTTTATGTCTCTGCCTTTCTTACCAGTCTTGAGGTTGCCTCTTCTGTGCGTCCCCAGTTGTAGGACTTCTGTTCAGCTGGACTTCAGGTGACTCCCAATGATGGCTATTCTGTGGTTTAGTTGTAACTTTAATGTGGTTAGATGAGAAGGAAAGCACAGTGTTTACCTACTCCACTATCTTGACCAAAAGTTGTCTATTTCTGATTCAGGTTTGAAAGGTTGTATTTTTCAAGAAATTTATATATTTCTCTCAGATTATTTAGTTTACCTAGTGCATAATTGTTCATAACAATCCTTTATGATCTTTTTCTTATTTCTGAGACATGTGTTATAATATCTTCTATCTCAGTTCTGATTTTATTTATTTGAGTCTTTTTTTTTTTAACTTAGTCTAGTTAAGGATTTGATAATTTATTTTTCCAAAAGAAATAATTTTTAATTTGTTGATTTTTTTCTATTATTTTGTAGTTTTTATTTCACTTATTTCTGCTATATTCCTTATTATGTACTTCCTTCTGCTAATTTAGGCTTTGTTTCTTCTTTTTCTAGTTCCTTGAGATATAAAGTTAGATTGTTTACTTCAGATCTTTCTTCTATTTTAATGTAGGCAAATATTGTTGTAAACTTCCTTCTTTGTACTGATTTTGCTGCATCTCATAATTTTTTGTATATGGTGTTTTTATTTTCTTCTCTTGATATTTTTACAATTTAATTTTGATTTCCTCTTTCATTGAATGGTTGTGTAAGAGTGTATTGTTTAGTTTTTACACATTTAAGTTTTCCCATTTTCTTAGTGTTTTTAATTTCTCATTTCATTTCACAGTAGTCAAAAAATGCAGTTCAAATAATTTTAATCTCTTTTCTATATCTTCTTATAACTGACTAATCCCAAACATGAGGGCTCCATCCACATGACATATTTACCTCTCAAAGGCCCCATCTCCAAATACCATCATTTTTGAGGTAGAAGCTTCAAAATATGAATTTTGGGAAGACACACAAAGTCCGTAAAACCCCTCATCTTCGTTCTCTGAAACAGTGCCTTGAAAATTACTAACCAGGTCTTCCAGGGTTGCTAAGCATCTTCTCTGAATTAATCGCCATCACTAATGAGCAATTTCACTTCCAGAGCCTAGTATCATGTGAACTTTTCATGTTTTCTACTTTTTAGTAGAGAGCTTAAGGTAGTGTGAAAAATAATGTGGTCATTGTATTTGATAATTATAACGAAGAGTTAGATTTCATTTTTGGAAATTTAACTGCTGACATCTTTCAAGCCACTACATTTTCCCTTCTCCTTCTGCCCCTCTTTTGGGAAAGCTTGTAAAAGAGTAAAAGTTCTTTTTCCTTTAGCTCTCACCAGAAGTTCAAATCATGCAAGTCTAGGCCTATGCAGCAACCCTCACCCTTCCTTACTCATTAAATATTGTAAAAATCCTAAATCACTCTCCTTTCCTGGATTTTCAAGTCCTTTTTAGACCTGCTTGTGAAGGCTGCTCTGCTCTCCACAGAGCCTCATTGTGCGAGCAGTAAAGCTTTCATAACCTTTTTGTGTATGAGCAATATCATTAATCTCAACATTGGAATCAAATTTAGGGAAGTGCCTCAGTCTGACATTTGTCAGGTGGCCACATTGATAACAAATGAAGAAGGGTAAACTCTTTGATTATCTCTGCTTTGTTTTCCTGAAATATCCAGATCACATCATAAAAGGCTTAAGAAAGAACAAAGAGGTACACCAAGTTTTGAGTAGACCCTAGTGGAGAACAATAATGTTCAGTAATTATCTCTGAGTTCTATTGCACATTTTCCCTGAATCAAAAAAGTCAGTATTCTAGTATACATTTCTAAGAAAGTATTAGTATTTTATATAGATTTTTTATCTTGAATACTATCTTTTTAAGTTTATGATCATCGTCTTGATTTTTTTGGGTATCCTATCACTTAATTTCTTTTATATTCCAGTGACTTTGAAATATATACAACTTTTGTAATATATATATATTTTTATATTCCAGTGGCTTCAAAAATGTATATATAAATATCATTGTTTTCCAGCAACTTCTTTTAGTATGTCAAGGATATATTCAACACATCTAAAACTTAATTTAAAATCAATTTCATATATTTTTCCTATTGTACTACAAATATAAAATAAGTATCCATGAAATGCAGCTCTGAAATATAGGAGTTATTCACCTTCATCTTAGTTCTTAACCAATATAATCCAATGTCACATATATTTTGTTTTCTAAACATAATGGTATTCCATCTCCACCATCATCTCTATAGTTTATTTGTGCAACATATCTTATCCGTACCACTACAAAATCCTTTCTAATGTAGTTTTTTTCTCTAACATGTTCTTCATACCTAGTTTTTAATTAAAACTAAAAATTAAAAATCAAAGTCAATCATTTCACTCTCTTGATTGAACTCTTACATTTTTATATCAGATCTCCTTACAAGTAAAAAAAAAAAAAGCCCTAATAAAAAAGGAACTTTGGTTAATATAATTCAAATATTCATTATGGAGCTTGAATTGAGATAGTATAATGCCATCAGGCCCTAGCTATTCTCCAACTCTTTGATCTTTTCTTCCATTTCTGTTGTTTTCATTCTTATATTTAGATGTACATTGTGACATTGGCAGATTAGGCTTATACTTTTGCTTTCAAATTAGAAACAATGAAAAAAAAATCTTTTCCCAGGGGTTCAAGCAAAAGGTTGAGCTGTAATGGGTATGATTGACTTGCCAGAGGTATATCTTAAGTCAAGAGAATGGAAGAGAATGGAACCTATTGAGCCTTGTGAACTGATAGGGGGATTTATAAATGAAAATTGGGACTGTTGCCAGAATTATAGAGAAAGGATCCTGGGAAGCCAAAAATCAATAAATATTAAATCATATTTTACTGTTGCTCCCAGAAAAAAATTTTTAATATGACTTATGGGAATGTCCATGACTCAGCCCACAGTTTACTCATGTCCCATGCTCTACCTATATTGGTCTTTCCTGTAGTCTCCAGAACACTATATATTTTTCCATGTAGTTAATATGCCTCTACTCATTTTCTATTTTTTGCCTCATTTTCTTTTAGGTTTTAGCTTAAACATTGTTTCCTCAGGGAAACTTTCCCTGATTGTCTTGACTAGGTCAAGTTCCTCTGATAGTTGTATTTATGACACTCTACTACATTCCTACATGGCATTTAATACAGTTTTTAAGTATGTTTTTCACTCTAGTACTTGGTTAATAAATTTCATCCTCACTAGAACGTAATTTAGTTAGAGGCATAGGCGTTGTCTCCATAGTCATTCTATTGTCCAATGCTCTCCCCAACTGCTGGACATATTAAGGGCACAGTACATTTTTTAAATGGATTCATAAATAGATTAGTGACTACAAAATTATAATTTGAATCAATTTAACCCATATACCAAAGCTTTCATGTTATTTTTAATATATATTTTTAATATCAGCCAATTTATTCCTTTCAGTATAATTAACTAGTCTTTTGAGGCTTAGGGCACAGATACACTAAATGATCTTAAGAGCTACTACAGTTATATCACATTGTTTCCTTAGTAGGAAAAAAAAGACACTTTTTTCTATTTCATTTTCTTGGAGTGGGTTAAGATCAGAGAAAAAGAAAGAAAGAACATAACTTCCTTTTTTAAATATTTTAGTTCAATAAACATATCAATGAACAAAGCACATCCTAGTTATTTAAATATGTTAAATATTCATTTTGGAATTACTCAAAATAAAACTATTAAAAAGCTGATTTTTATAACAAAATTATTAACAAAGTTTTGAAGAAAACTAGAAACCAGGCACTAATAGTAAAATATTCTGATTAGGTGCCTTTTTTTTTTTTTCAGAAATGAAGTCTGCAATCAGTTACTTTAAAATTAACAATAATCAACAATAATTGAATCCTTTAAATTTAGATACTCATCTATTGTTAACTCAAACTAAGAAATAGAGTGAAAATTATCCTTAAAAATATACATTTTGATTATTGTCATTTTAAAAGAACAGTTAAAAATTAAAAAAAAACATGGTTGGATGAAATTTAATAAAGTAACTGAAAACAGCTATTGCCACCTTCACATAGTGAAGGAGTTAACATTTTTGTTGTATATTTAAAAGGCATATTTACAAATAAAATAGGATGACTCTAGATATAAAATGACACACTAGATACATTTTGTATTTGCTGAACATTACCATGATTGTAAGTCTGTAGCTGATGTCACTTTTATACAAAAAGGCATTTAAGAATATGAAAAATTCTTCATAGTGTATGTGAATACTCTGTCTATATTCCCAAAGCCCACCTGCAGCTTTAAGTTTCAAATCCTGTATACACTTACTGCTTTCTACCTTATCTAGTTTATTCTTTCTGCCTGATAGCTTTCTATATCAAGACTGGGATTTAAAAAGATTTCTGTGGTAGAGATAGACTGATAATTTTCTTTTATTTTGTTCACAGCGTGGTACCAGAAATGTTTCTTCTAACTTATGTACTGAAAGAATTAAAGCTTTCTGGAGAAGATGATGCTATTTGAAATGTGAAAGTTGAATTAGACTGGTGAGATGTGTGTTAGAGGATGAGTATAAATAGGGGAAGGGCATTCCAGGAATAAGTTATGTTGAGGCCAGTAAGCTATATAGAGAAAAACACAAACAACATCATTAAGTGTAAAGTGTAAAATATAATAAAGGCCAAATCACACAGCATTTTGCATGTTATTTTAAAAAACAGCGAGCATGCTTTAAACACAGGATTAACTTGTATTTTATAATACTTTATGAGCAGGATAGCTGTTGGAAGTAGGAGAACAAAACTGGAGACAGGAAAACCAGTTAAGGGGCACTTTTAATGATCCAGATAAAAGATGGAAATAAAGCAGTTAGGACTGGGGTGGGAAGAGTTAGAAGCCTTTTTAAGATGAAACAAAAAAAAAATTGGTAGTAGTTGTAGATTTTCTTCTTTTAAATGTATTTTAGAATATGAATGGAACCATGTTCATGGCTTAAGTAATTAGGCAGATGGTGATCCTTAAATATAGGTGAAAAATAGAAATATAATTATTTAATTGCAGAAAAAATTATACTTATTTACTAAAATGTAGAGACCTTTGGAGAACAAAGAAGGTGTTTCTTTTTTTGCTTTAAGGAGTCAGACTTATAAATTTTTTAAAAGGTAATTTTTACATTTTAAAAACAGAAATATACTTCAAAAAAACCAAGATATTCTTTTATACATTTACACTTAAGGGTATTGCGTTTGTACTTATAACACTATATTTTCCTTTTCAATTAAGATTAAGTACACTATGTAATATTTATTAATTTGTTTATTCTGTTTTAAAGCAATTTAAGATATGTCACAGGAATAGACACAGCCAGAGGTATTATTAAATGGTAGCAGAGAACAGATCATAAAAAGAAGAAAAAAATAAATAAACTAAGCAAAAAAATTGGAGAAAATTGGATTTAAGCCTCAGTAGCTCTATGTCCCCTAACTTTAACTTTTTTTCTGTCCTGATCAAGAATTTTTTTCAATAAATGTTTTGTTCTTTTTCTGCACTGGATATTTTGCTCATTTGTATAAGTAGGCACTGGTTTTTGACCACTAACACTGCTGAGAAGAGATTTGAAGTCATTGCTGTGATTTATCTGAAAGAACCTTGAATCATAAGGATTTTCTTATCAAATGTGTTAAGTATTCTGAAATAATCTCGCCAGGGGATGCAGAGTCTTTTTGTTCTCAAAATATTCAGTTATGTCTCTGTAAAAGAACATTCTTATGAAGCACCAGACCTCACTGCCATTGTTAGGCTATGAGATTGCCTTACAATATAAAAGCTATTTTTATGAGATACTTTCGTCCTCTGCTATCATATCCCACATAAGGAAGTCCTTCTTTTAGGTCTCTCACGTATCAAGGTGACTAAGGAGCTACAAAAATAACTTGGTTCTGAGAGATATATAGATGCAGCTTTAAAACTTCAGACTGTAAAGCACCATTCTCTAAAACACAATCTCACAATGACATTAAGCAATTTGCCTAAGGTCACACATTGGTCATATGAAATAATAAAAACCATACTCAACCTTTCTTCCTCCAAAATCTTACCATTCGCTAGGCTGCTTTAAGTTCATTGTGTAATATTATTTTCATGAGCAGCACTGAGATTAATGGGGTTTAAAAGATCTTATCTAAAAATACTAACATATTATTCTCATAAAGATTAATTTTAATCACTATTATATTAAAATCCAGCAATCCCTTGAGGTCACTGTTTGTCATGTAAGTGTACTGAGGCATAGTTTTTTCCTTTTCCATGTTCTTCATATCACTGGACTTGTATTTAGGGCCAGCATCTATCTTATTCCTCAGTCTTGCTTCTAGGTCATTCTTCCTCCTATCTCTATAAAAATACAGGTTGAAATTTATCAACAATTTACATACCACTTCTTATGCCTAGTTTCTGATCCATTTACAAATTATGGGAATAATTTTTATGAACTTGACATCTACAAAGATGATATTTCTAATTCTCTGACTTCTCAATGCTTTGTTCCAAAGACACTTTTGTCTGCTTGGCCAGCACACATGGTCATGCTTTGGTCCTGGTTATTATTAATTATTGAAATGGCTCTATAAGAGAAATTTTAAACATCTCATTTTCTGCTCCAGACCCCTAAAATTTCACCTCACTCTCTTTCTGTATTGATTCCTACAATACATAAACCCTTTGAGACACATAATACACTGAATGTATCATATCATCTCTCTTCTTCATGCCCACATCCTTCCTTTATAAAACCAAGATTCCTTGGTTCATAATTATGACTAGAACACTCTTGTTCTTCTTTTGTTTCATGAACATTACCTGACAAAGTCTAAATCTTACTTATATCCTATTCTGTCTAGTTTATACATGAGCTACAGAACAACTGACAGTGATTGGAGAAAAATCCACTTTCATGCTGGTTAGTCTTATTTTTAGAATCATGATGATTGACTTTACATAGTCCCTAGTATTGTCAGTCAATCCTACTTGTTCACACTCTTATTTTCTTCTTGGAATATTTTTTTTTACTTTTTCTCACTGTGACATCAGCTGATGATCTGGCTTTTTATTACTTTAAAATTTATATGTGTAACTAGAATATTACCTATAAGAACCACTCATCCTACCTGCTTTCATCAGTGCCTGTATATTCTGCCTTCATTTCTGCTACTATGGATGAAATAGTATGTCCTTTATCTATCAACCTCTCCACTTTGGCACTGGAGCCTATTTCCCCATGCCTATTTAGGGTGATAGCTTTAGAAATTATCTGGTGATTCTCCTAATCAAATTTTCAGTATGTAGAAAATCATTCCCATCAGCAAAAAGCATTCTGAAAGTTCTCTTCTCATTGAAAACACAAATTTCTTTTTATTCCATAGCCCCATCCAGCTACTGCCTTGTTTCTGTTTTCATTAATAACAAAATTATTTCAAAGGTTATCTACGGCTTCTCATCTCAAATCTTCTCTTGCCTCCTTTCTGAATCCTATCACTTTGAAAAGAGCTCTTTTGATGAATAGAAAAATAACTCAGGTTGATCAACACAATGGCAAATTGGCAGACTCACCTAATTTGGTCACTTTTAATAATTTGGTGCCATGGCTATGTCCACTTCTTTGATGTACTTTTTTTTCCCTTTTTACATTGACTTCCAAGATACCACATTTTACTGGTATTACTATTACCTAAATTTCTCAATTTCAGTACTGGTTTCTGACCTCTTAACAGCTGGAATGCCCCGAGTATTAGAGCTGGGATTTTCTCCCACATCTATTTATACTAAGCAATTAAGAAAATCTACTCAATATACATAATGATATCATAAAGACAAAGGCCTTTAAATACTTTCCATACCTCTACCCAGACTTCTACTTTTTAGCTCTAAACTCAAATATTTAACTACTTACAACAGGGACTTGGATATTTAGTATGCATTTTAAGCACAAGTCCAAAATGAAAACCTGCTTTTTGAATTTAGCACTTCTCAAACTGATTTTTTTTTTTTTTAACCATTGAAATGTTTAAACATCTTTCAATGTGTGAAGTATCTCAAGTTTCAGAAATAAACTATAGGAAGCCATGGGCAGGGTTTCTTCTCCTGGTTGATTTTAGCTAACAAAAATTTATTTTTTTATTATTTTATTGCTGACGTTTAATTTTCTATGATAAATAACTTTTTGTTATTTAATTTGTACCTATATATCAATCTCTATATATGTATATCTATGGTATATGTAGGGAGATTATATATATACAATCTGTAGTAGACAGAATAATGATACCCAAAAGATATTCTAATATATTTTAGAGGTTCTAATCTTTAGAACCTCTGAATATAGTACTTTACATGGAATAAGGACTTGCCATATACGATTAAATTAAAGATTGTGAGACGGGAAGATTATCTTATATCTAGTTCAGCCCAATATAATCGAAATGATTATAAAAGGGAAATGGGAGAGTCAAAGTTAAAAAAAAAAATTCAGAATGAATAAGCCACAAGCTACAAAGTGCAAACAGCTTTACAGGCTGAAAAAGGCAAGGAATGAATTCTGTTCTAGAACCTTCAAAAGAAACTTGACTTTGCAGACACCTTGATTTTAGCTATGTAAGACTAATTTTAAACTTCTGACTTCCTGAGTGTATAGCAATAAATTTGTATTGTTTAAAACACTAACTCTATAGTAATTTGTTACAGCAGCAATAAAAAACTAACACAAATTTTTAATCTATGACAATTTATCTATCTATATATACCAATTCTTCTAATCTAGATTTTTTAATAGCAAACAATTATCATTTACTACCTTCTTATGTGATTCTAAGTACCTTACAAATATTAATTTTACAAATATTAACATGTTTTGTAAAGTAATTTAACAATCTCATAAGATAAGCAACATCATTATACACATTATACAGATGATGTCATGAAGGCAAAGAGAGATTAAGTCATCTTATCCGTGTCACTCATGAGGAAGTTCTCTCCTTTCCTCAGACAGACCACAGTTATTTTACCTAAAGTTCTTCGCACTTATTCTTTTGGCTGCCCATTTTGATCTTTTTTTCAGGATTCTAAATGTCTAATTCCTTGTAATTCTCACCTCAATTCAAACATCATCCACTCAAAAGGCCTATCCCTGAAGAAAATGGCCCACCAGTAGGAAGCAGTTACAACACAAAATTATATATCTCACAAAAAAACTGATAGTTTGGTAAAATAGAGTGGAGGGAATAAACATTTTCAGGAGGAAATGGCTTTCAAGTTGCAGTCTGAAAATGTTCACATGCTAAAGATGAGGAAGAAAATAGGAGTGTACAGAGGAGGAAGATGTCTCAGCAAGGAGAAAATTAAGTATTTGAACATGAATGAAGCTTAGCAGGTGTGGGTCCCAGGTCTGGCTGTGATCCAGGCTTGTGGCTAGGGATAAAACTGTGGATGTAAAAGGTTACATTAATGTAGTAAGGCACCTGTGCCTAACTTGGGCAAGTATGAATCAGCTTATTGTTTATCACGTTTATCACGCATGTGTGACAGAATGTCACTATTGTTCTCTGACATATATAAAGCCCATGCAGTCTTCTAGTGGAGAAGCCCATGCTCCCCGCAATAAAGTTGGTGTCTGCCGTTTCATTCTCACATCATCTCCTTTTGCATTTTTTTCAACTGGGCGTCTCACCACCCAAGATTTCCCTTCTTGATCAGCTCAGCACTGACAGCAAGCAAAGACTTTTAAGAGACTGTCATAAATAGTAAGCAGAAGAACTATTATTAAGAGTTACCTAAACTATTTTAGAGTTTGTATTTTATCCTGAGAGACACCGATGCATTAAAAAATCGAATAATGTTATTTAGTGTTTATAAAAGATTGTTATAGCTGCCATACACAAATTTATCTTCAACTCATTTGATCTCCTGGAATATTAGGCATAAAGCATATAATAATATGTTAAATGAGTAGTATAATATATTTTTTTAATCATCTCCTGTGTGTTTTCACTGGCACTGGAGTTATAGAAGGGAACAAAGCAGGTATGATCTATGTCTTTGAAAGTTATTACATTTTGATAGAATAAGAGTCTAAAACAGGAGTCCCCAAACTCCAGGCCACAGACTGGTATCGATCACACAGGAGGAGGTGAGTGGCCGGCCAGCGAGGGAAGCTTCATCCGTATTTGCAGCCTCTTCCCAGCACTAGCATCACCATTTCATCTCCACTTCAGATCATCAACCATTAGATTCTCATGGAGGAACCAATTCTTGGAGCAAAAAGGTTAAAAACCACCGGTCTAAAAGATGTCCAGCCTACTGTTGGAAATTTGGATCTGAACTCAGGAAAGAAGACATAGCTGCAGCTGCAAACTTGCAAGTCACTTTCATAAAAATGATAATAGAAAGGGAGGGAATCATCATCAACTGATCTATGTCTCACAAATTAAAAAAAAAAATTAAATCTAAGAACACAGAGCAATGCATCCCAGTTATATATCTTTACATTGAATCAATTTTGCTAATTGTATTAAATATAAATTGTTGGGAGCTGTTTTCAGGCTTGAGAGCCAAGCAGGATATTCGCAGTAAAGCTAAGAAGTCTGCTGACACAAAAGAACACCTGGAGATGAGAACAGAGAAGTTGATTGTTCCTTGGCCTTAAAGAAAGGGATGCGGAATGCCGAGATAGCGTTAAGCTCCCTGTGTAACGTTAACAAGGTTATTGTGCATAACTAACATTTTTTGAGCTGTTTCCCATGCTTGCTAGGGTATATCAGGACGGTGCTAAATAAACTCGGTGCTGCAGCTTTGACTGTATGCCCTCCCAAGATCTTTTTCTCTTC
>CM053513.1:26313509-26445197 GCA_028627145.1 Eidolon dupreanum
AGATCTTTTTCTCTTCTCTGTCTTTTTTCCTAACCCTCGCTCCCCGACTCAGGACTGTTCGACTCCGTCCGGCGGGTTCTGGCAATAAATTCACATAATTAGTGGTTAACAGAGAGAAGGGTATGGGGTGGTATATAGGCCTAAAGAGGTCAAATATTTGGTGACAGAGGAAATTTAATTTGGGGTGATGAACATAAATACAATATACAAATGACATTTTGTTGAAGTGTACACTTGGGACTTAGTTGATTTAATTAACCAATGTCACTCCAATATTTTTAATAAAAAATAGAGTATAAAGGAACAATAAAAATATATATTATATCATATATTTATATTATTTTATTTTATTTTATTTTATATATGTATATATACACATGTATAAATCCACATAAAATTTTAGGACGAATGAAATTCCATTTATACTTTATGGTAGACATGCTGAACATCTTGCTCTAGACACACTTAAAATGACAATACCAAACAGCTCTTGAATAATAATCATTCATGAGACAGTAGCATTATAATTTGCTGTAAACATGAGGAGCTCGAAAATATCATTAGAGCACATAGATGACTTTCAGCAAGCTAATATTTGATATAGTTTGAATGAATATTCTTTTCCATCAAATAACCAATCATGCACCATTTATAATAAGAATAATGCCTATATAACATCAAACAAATAAAAAAGATTGGAGACACTTCCTTGCTAAGGGTAGACCAAATTCTAAGTACTAACACATCACGTAGTTGCTATAAATAATGCTTTGCAAATAATTGCCTCCAATTTCAGGATGCTATAAAATTATTAAAACTCTAGTAAAGTCCTACAGATATGATCAGAACACAAACTAATATGGGAAAATGATTAACTCTCAGGTTATTTGGTCTGTTATAAATTGTTTCTATTCTCAAAGGGGAAATCCCTTATAAATAAAAAATAATATAGCAGATTTGTTCACCCTATTAAATAAGTGCTGTGTAATTATGTCTGAATAAGAAGCATATTGAATAAGCCACATGTATTTACCCACTTTTAAAAAGTGTTAGTGATACTCTTTGACTTGTAAATGAGCATAGATGGACTGGGAAGCATAGAAAATAAGATGGACTGGGAGAAGAAAGGAAAATATGTTAAATTTTATTTTTAATTACACATATAATATCAAATACCTTTAAAAAATAATATTCTGCATTGTATTCAATATCCTGGGAGAGGTGTTTATGTTATGTGAAAGTTCAAGTTACTAGAATGACTTGTTTTTAATATTCAATATACAGTCCCAGAAGTACATATACTTTATAACCACCTGACTTGGTCTAAGAAAAACTAAATGCAACTCTCTGGGATCTGCCTATCTTTTCTATTTGTTTGTTTACAACTTTTATTTTATTTTTTGATATCATTATTAGTTACTGTTTGCAACCAATTCTTTTCTCGATATTCCAGGAAACCACATGTTACTTTATTGACTTCTATAACATTGATAAAATGTAAGCATTTTGAAAACAGAGACTGTTTTTTTGTTGTTGTTTTTGTTGTTTTTATTGTTCATTTTGTTGTCACTAGCACCAATGTGAAAAATGCATATTTATTGTTAATGGTGTCAGTCAGATAGCTATATTATGACAATAACACATGTCTCCAAAAAACTCACCTGCTATCTTGTGACAATAAAAAATGACATAGCAAAGTGTGAATTTATTCTTAAATATTCTGCCCAAAAGGTTACAGCACATTTGATTATTCGGAGCAAATCACATGGCAACTTCTGAAATCAATATAGTACACATATGTAACTTCCTCACAAAGAGGGAACTTACAGAAAGCAAACCATAGTAGTTGGTCAACAGCAATACGGTCTATCACACTAATTGACTATGTTATTTGCTAGAGCCTCATTGAACAAAATCCACTTAGAACTGTGGCTCACAAACACTATTCAAGCTAAAAAAAAAAAAAAAAAGTCATAACCTTTCTGGAAACTGAACAAGTTCAAAAGCATTAAACTATGACTTATAAGTTGTTCATCAGTTTTTATATTACTGTACATTCTTATTACCTCAGCTAGGCTTGTTTTACATTTCAGTAAGCCCTTTTTTGTTTCGATCTCATTTAACCTGGATTTTGATACTTGGCTCCCAAAGTTTAACTTCTTTGTGAATGTGGGAATTTCCAAAAGTTTTCTTCCAACATTTTCTTATAAACTCTAGCTTCATGATCTGTATTTACATTAGCAAACTAGAATATGTGAATTTAAATGTGAACTTTGACACTTGTTAATGTTGTGATCTTGAGCAAGTTTCTTAACCCCTCTGTATTCCAGTTTCCTTAACTGTAAAATGAGATTTAGGAATAGAACCTAATTAATGAGACTATTTTGAAGATTAAGGATATTGATATTTATAATATGGCAAAAAAGGCCAGATATGTAATAATGGTAAGATATACTTGTCATAAATTTTGAAATTGAGTAATGAGTTATATATTTTGTGTTATTACATCAAAACATATATCATGTGTGAATGGAGCATTCAATAGACTTTGTTTTTCTATAGCAAAGAATACATAGACAACTCATATAACATTTCTTCCATAGCAGTATGTTCTTCTAGTAATGTCCCTCTTTATGGATACTCATCACAAATATTTATGAGTTTTCAGCATTTGCTAAAAAGTTTGAAAACTGATCAGTTACGCTTGCAGATTTTATCTCCTCGACTGTCCTGAATAACTCCATAAAATTTGATATCATATTCAATTCTCTTAACATTTAATATTCATACTATGAGAGTAACCTACACAAATCCATATCTTATATCCCAGTGTGGTTTAATTGCACACTTAAAACTCTGAAATACAATGTTATATATAAAAATGACTCCAACTTTCCAAATGTTTAACCTTATAAATCCTATCATTTTTACTAGAGTTGTCATAAAAGATTTTAATTTATTCAAGTCTCATCTCATCCCTCTCTATATTAGAAGTAATCAGAAAACTTAGTATATTATTAGTTCCTAAATCACATTACAAAAATCCTGAAGAGTAGTTTTGTATGCCTTAAAACATTCTGATGCATAATTATAAATGTATCTTCAGAAAATTATTTTTTGTATCTACCTTATTTTATGATAGTTTTCACTGCTAATCCATGTTGTTTTGTTTCATGGTGTGCTCAATGTATCCTTCTCTATGCCTTTAATTCCTGCCAATAATATTTTTGAGTTTGTGTGTTATAGTGGTAATATTCTCTATATATTTTATTGCATTTTTCAAAATATTTACTTTCTTTCTATTGTAATTTAATTTTTAAAATATATTTTATTTGTTATTTGCTCTTATGTAGAAATTAAATTTATTTTTAGGCACTGTGCTAAATGCATTATTTAACTTCTGATGGTTTATATGTAGATTTGTTATAACATTTCAATGTTTAAAATTATGTCATATACAAACAATAAAAGTTTTATTTTGTTCAAATTCTTACATACTTTATTTTTCTTTTCTTTCAGTAAAAGATAGAACTTTAGTTGGGTGTCAAATAAAAGTAGTGATAGCATAGTTTTTAAGCTCATTCACAGTCCGAAAGGAAGAGTCCTCATCATGACACAATGACGTTATTAATCCTAACTTTCAAAAATTTCCCTTCTATTTCTTTGACAAGAGTTTTATTTATTTTTAAATAGTTAGTATATTTCCCCCTCTGTGACAGGATCATTTAAATGTTCTTTTTAATTCTTTTAATATTTTAAACAACTTTGAATTTCTGAAAGAGTCACCTTAAACATGCTATATTATTTCCTTATGGATCAGTTTAGTATAATTTAGTAAAGATATTTTGCAGTTATGTTCACAAGTGAGATTTATGAGATCTCATAATGTTCAGTCATCATATATTTCTTGGCATATTTTACATCTGAATATGTTGGCCTCATAAAATAAATTGAGGAATAGTATCCTTTCTCTGTTCTCTGAAATAATTTGATCAAACAATTAAAAAATTTTAATTTTAATTTTATTCATTTTCATTAAATATGTGATAAAATGTAGTCACGTTGCCACTAGAGTCTAAAGTTATTTTTGTGGAAAAATTTGTAATTATGGCTCAAATTTTTTCAATAGTATATTGTGTTGAATGGACAAAAAGAGATGCCCATGTCCTAGAACATGTGAAGGTAAACTTATTTAGAAAAGATTCTTTGGAGACGTAATAAAATTAAGGACCTTGAGATCATCCTGGACAATTGTTTTTATAAGAGAAACACATAGGAAAGATACATGGAGAAGAGAGGCCATGCGAAGATGGGGCAGAGATTAGATGCATGCAGTCACAATCCAAGGAACATCTGGAGCAGCTAGAAGGTGAAAGAGGTAAGACAAGATTCTCACCAAGAGCCTTTCGAGGAAGTGTGGCCTTACCAGTACCTCAAGGACTTCTGGAATCGATAGCGAGAAAAAAAATTTCTGTTGTTTAAGCCACTACCTTTGTAGTAATTTGTTATGGCAGCCCTAGCAACTTAATACAAATAGATGTATAATTCTTCATATTTTCTATGTTATTTTATATCAGATTTAGTGGATTTTCTTTTCTTCGACATCTAAACTTTCATGTACGTAAAGTTGTTCATAATACATTATTAATCTGTCAAGGGGCTTAGTAATTTTATTAGTTTTTTGCAGAGACCACCAATATGTTCACTTGCTATTTCTTTAATTTCTGTATTCATTTTTATGATTTTATCCTTATTTCTCTGTATTATTGTTGGAGGTTATTTGAAAAAAATGTGGATCTGGGCAGATGCTTTCTTCTTGACTACCTGGTCACCTTCATTTTCTGATGATATTTTTAATGTATATTGATAAATTTATTTGTTGCCAGTCATTTTCTTGCTGTACTTTAATACATTATCAGTTATGCTTGAGTTTAATTAATCTTTTGAGACTAGAGTTATTAGTTATATCACTGCTATGAAAAAAATTTCTTTTTTTCTACCAGGATTTAAAATTTATCTCTTTGTCTTTATCTTCAACAATTGTATCATGATGTGCATATGTTTTTTTCTTCTCCCCTGGCTTGATGCTATCTTTTACATTTTCAACTTTATCATATTAGGAAATAGCTCAACTATAAAGTTTAAATATTGTCTCTCTCATTTTATTTGTGTTCTTTCTGGGATCTCATGAATATATTTCAAAATCGACATGTTTTATGTCATATATATTACTTTTCCTTTCATATTTTCTCTTATTTTTTATCTCTGAACTCATCTGGATTTTATTCTGACTTAATTTACAGTTTACAAAGTTTCTATTTGGCTATATTTAATGGTATTAAAATGTCTATTGTGTTCTTTGTTTAAGTCATTTTCTAGTAATATGTAAAATTTCCAGTTGGCTTATTTTCTTGTTTTCAATATATAAATTGTCCAATCTTGAACATATATAATTTTCAACACTGATTTATAAAAAAGTTATTATGTGAGCATCTGTCTGTTTCTACTTTTTGTCTTTATTTTTGTTCATGGTGCCTTGTCTTCTTGTATTTCTGTATAATTCTGATTTAAATGTCAGATTTTATATATATATACAAAATAAAGATAGTTTGAGACAAAAGGCAGTATTATATTTTCCATAAATAATTTATGTTTGTTTTATTACATAAGGGTTGGAGTACTAACTATTATCTTAATTCAATTTCAGGGCTCGAAATTATTTCTAACTGGATTTTAATCTCTGAAATAACTATTGTTAAATATAGGGTCAAATGTAGGGCTTAGAGGGAGAGTGAAGTGGATAAAGGTGATCAAATATATAATAGCTGGAGAAAACTGGACTTTGGGTGGTAAACACACAAGAGAATATACAGATGTCAAATGATAATGTACACCTGAAAATTATATAATTGTATTAAGCAATGTTACCCCAATAAACTTAATTCAAAATTTTTAAAAAATGAAATAACTATTGTTTTTCAGTTTAGCTTTACTCTTATGTTTTATATTTTTTTGTTTTAACATAAAGTTTGTATTGTTTACAAACTTTACAGTAGGAGTAGTATCCAGACTTCATTGCTAGTTTTTTTGCCCTCTAAGGCAATCACATTTTGAGTACCAAACATTTAAATTCCTCTGATGCATTTTATTTCTTATTATTTCTCCAATGGCTTTAAAAAGTTGCTTTTTTTTCTTCTTCTTCTTTTTCAAATGTTTCCTGGCTTTTTTATTTTCTTCAGCAGAAAGTCTGCTCTGAATTATGTAGACTCTATAGGCTCTTTCTATGTCTTATATATGCCATGAAATTTTAAGAGAATTAAAGAGGTAATTTAAGAATAAACAAACATTATTGTTTCTTTGTAACCAAGAAATTTATATTCTTGTGACAAAAGCAGGATGTCTACAATAAAGTACAATATGTGCAAAGATAAAGGACTTAGAATTGCACACAGAAAAGGCACCTAACCAAGATTTGAGGGAGTGTGATCGAAGGAAGAGACTTTCTTTGTGCACCTTCTCATTTATGTACCATTAAAAAATTCCAATACCAAAGTAGTCCATGGTGTTGAATTTTCTATTGTATAATTAAATCAGATATTAATCAATAACAACTAATTTTCTTTATCCATCTCTACTATTTTTCAGCAAGTATAATTTTCACTAATAACTATCATTCAGTTAATAGACTTCCTGTTTTTTGTCTGTAATTAACCGCCACTAAGATTCCTTCATATATTCATTGTCAAATGGGTTCATATTTGAATGGATAGTATCAGAAGGTCATGTTACTTTATTAAACTCTTCTGAATAGACAAAAATCACTAAGATTTATGCTAGACTAATGCCATTGTTTAATTCATAGCTTTGATTGTTAAATTATCATAAATGGAAATGAACTATATTTTTAATAATAAAGAAAAGCATACTTATAATCATCTATATTTCCAGCACAAAATCTCAAACACTAAAACAATATATCACCACGGTAACCAAACTTTCATCAAATCTGCTGCAGGCAACACCCTAAAGAAAAGCATTTCTATATCAAAATCATTATATAACATCTAACAGAATTCTGTATTTAAAGTAAAGTTCTTTTGATTAGGAGCCATGATTTCTAAGATAGTTTGAGTTACAGCAAAACGTTCATATTTCACTACAAATAAGAAATGAGGCACTTAATATGACATTGGCTTGCTTTTCCACTAGTGCATTTTTGATGCCATGATGTGGAAATGGGCTACTATCTTTATTTAATTTTTCCAGCCCAGTGTTTTTGGGTATTTTCATATTTCTTATATTAAAAATCCTGATTTCACTTGCTTTTTTCTTAAATAATACATGCTTAAAAAGTTGGTTTAGTTTGATCAAAATAATGGAAAAATACAATTCTGTATTTTATGTGTGTAGAAAAGGTATTGAGATTTGAAGTGATATGGTCTCTAACAAATGAAATCATAATCCTGAGTTTCTTGTTTATGATTTAATACCCTAAACAATTATTGAGCCAGACTTTGTAAATAGTTGGAATATAATTGTAAATATTAATTTATCTTAGGGAAACATTTGTTTAAATATTTTCTTTCTTCTTTCTGCTATCTCTCATTAATTAATCTCATGATATAAATGTTCATGTATTTTAAATTAACTTTTACTTTCTTAAGCAATTTACATGGTTTTACAATTCAAATGTTATTAAATCCTATAATAGTCATTTCTTACCACAATCCAATCTTCCCTTTCTCCTCTGTCTTCCTCTTAAGAAATAACTAATTTGACCCTTTTGTTTTTTTTTCTTGTATTTATATATCTTTTATTTCTTCATATAACATATACACTATTATTTTTGATTAATTCATTTTAAGTATTATCTCCTGACTTCCTATAATTATAGAAAATAATTTAGGTCTCTTACTTTTGCATTTACTTTGCTAAACACCTACCTCCCTTTTTCCAACAGTGCAATATTGCATTTTGAGGCTAAATCTATATTTGGTTATTATACTATTATGTTTATATAAATACCCAGAACTGACCATCAATGTCTAATTAATTATATGTTTCTCCTTTGTTTTTCCTTGGGTTAATACTTTTTTTCCATTATCTTTGATTTCTTTTGGCTATTTTTCAAACACATTTCAGTTGTATCTCAATAGATACTTTACAAGGGTTATTATATAATATGATCCATTGGGTCCTTTTTATTTCCTTAGAGATAATTGTAACCCTCATTCATCTTCTATGTATACTAGATAGCACCTAAGACTATTTCATTATAATTCCATAATTATATTTGCTTTTTTCCTGAGTAGATTGTGTCATTTTTAAATCTCTTTCTTTTTAATTTATTCTTTTATTTTGTTAGGACACTTCTGGAATCTTCAGTATAAATCTTTTTTCTTGGTTCACTATTGCATTCTGGGATATCCCTTTTATCATCTGTAATAGTTTCCTAGGGCTGTCATAACAAAGTAACACAAACTGGATGGCTTAACACAACCAAAATTTATTCCCTCACAATTCTAAGGGCTAGAGGTCTAAAATCAAAGTGTCAATAAAGCCATACAGCCTCCAAAATTTCTAGGAAAGAATCTTTTCTTGCTTCTTCCTACATTATGGTGGTCGCTGGTAATCCTTGGTGTTCTTTGGCTTGTAGATACATCACTCACATCTCTTCCATGATCATCACATGACTTTATCCATGTGTATGTCTATGATCATATAGCCTTCTTATAAAGACACCAATCATTGGATTTAGGGCAAATTCTAATCCAATATGATCTTATCTTAACTGTATTACATCTTCAAAGGCCTAATATCCAAATAAAGTGGTACCTAGGGATATAATTTCTATCTGCCTTTTGGGGGAACAAAATTCAAACCATACCACCATTTTTTTTTTTCTGAAGATTTGCTTTAGTTCTTCTGGACTTTGCTTGCTGTTTATGAAGCATAAATATCAGAAGCTTCCTGACACTTTTTGAAACATTATAGATCTGAAAATGCTCCTGCTTTTATCCTTCTGCTTATCCATACTATTTTGTTGAGGGTCCTCAAAGATGCTATACACGTTACTGCAAAACTACTTCTGCACTGGCTCTTCCCTTTTCCTGGAATATTTTTATTCTAAAAAGACGTGGCTTGCTTCCTTACCTTCTTCTCATCATGAATTACCTCAATAAGATAACCTCAATCAGCCACACTATGGAAAATTTTAACCACAACCAACCAACATTATTTATTTTGCTTATTCGATTTTTTTCCTTAATATTTAAATTAATGTAACTGTTTAAGGATAAATTGAGAAATATTAAAATTTGTAAGAGTTTATCTAAACAAACATCAATTTGAATTCAGCGGTATCAAACAGGAAATTGTTTGGAGTGTTCTCCGACAGGAGCAAAAGGCTTATAGAAAGAAAGTGAGGAAACAAAGAAAAGAAATTATTAATTGGCTATAAAGTCTAGTTGGCTGTTTGTAATTATTTTTCCTTAATGTTCTGATTTAATAATTTTGAGGCAACTACAGGCTTAGCTTTTGGTTTGCTAAGGTAGGCTACCATGGCATTAGAGTCACATCTGACAGCCTCCTTCTTTAATTAATTTAACATAACAATGTATATTTTTCTTATTTATCTTATTGTTTGTTTCACTTCACTAAATAGTTAAGTTCTGTGAGGGTAGATTTTGTTTTCCTGCTTTGTTTTCACTGCTGTACCTCTAGTGCTCTGAAGAGTTCCTACTAAATATGAAGCACACAGTATAGTTATTGAACAACATAACAAATCAATAAATAAATGAATTTAAGTAAGTTTTTTAAGTATGCTGAATACTTGTCCTTGATGCTGTGACAATTTCTAGAATAATTCAGTTAATTATAAATTTCCCTGTATATTTGTTCTCAGTTATGGACATTGGATCTCCTGATGGGCTCTTTATTGTTATCTTTTATCTTTGTCCATTCCCCCCCTTTTTTTTAGATGTTTTTCTCTCTCTCTCTCTAGATAATCTCTCCAGCTCCATTTCTCTTTTACTGAAAGCAGAAGTGAGAACTTCTGCTTTTTTTTTCTTTTTGCTATGGTAAGCATTTTATTTGAATTAAATATGAAATGGTATCAGGTGTGTATGTGTGTTTTGTTATACGAAAACATGATATGTCTAAAACAAACCAGCAAATAAAAAGTGGAGTGAGGCTGCAGAGGGAGTCCACAGCGCGAGTCAGCTGAGGAGTGTGCAAACTCAGCATTAGTGACTTGTTACACATGCAGACCAGAGGCTCTCTAATTCTCTAAAATTTTCTTTTAAAAAAATCCAAGGAGGAAATATCTCATCTCTATGAGTAACTGATAATAAATTTGTTTATATTTTCTCTTTCTTCTGTATTTCATTTCTTCTGTGTCTTTATTCAATTTATTTCTTTTAGTCTCTGAATATTTGCCTATATTTAAAGTGGATAAGTTGCTGAGTGCAATCTTCTGAGCATCTGACTTAGGATTTTCCTGTAGATTTTGTTGGGGAACCCTAATATCAGTTGTTTTTAGGTCTTTGAGGCTAGTCGTTTTTTTCATTGAGCACTCTGCCTATCGCCTATTGGGGGATCAGAGATCTGGCAGGTCATTTAAGATTCATGGTCTTAACTATTAGTGGCAACTTTCAATCCAAAGACTCTCTCTGCTGCTTTTAATAGAAAATAAACTTCTTTCTATTCATTAGAGTGCTAGTACATTTAGACACCTAATTATTTCTAAGTCATCTTTCAAACTCTCTTCTCTATGCTACCACAACTTTACCCACAGTTCTTTAACCTACTGAGGGTTCCAAATTATAGACCATGCAGGTATAAGCTTTCTTGACTGATGGTTAAGAATTTGACTTCCAGGAATTTAGTAAGTCAATAATGCAAATCTGCTTCCGACTTCCAAACTTGATTATTATTGTGTTCCTGTTTACTCATCTTTGTGGATTTTTTACAACTTTTTTTAGGCTTGGGGGAAGCAAAATTAGATATATGTGTTCAGTTTATTATATTTATCTAGAAGCTACTTATTCTCTCTTAAATATGTTTAGATCGAACTAGCACAACTTTATCATGCTCAGAAAGATATATTCTGAATATTGAATAATAAATATTTTGAATGGTAACAATATATAATGTAATATCAAATAAGTACTATTTAGCACTTTAATATACAATAGCTAATTTGCTCTTTAGTTCAAATATTTTAGAAAAATAAAATAAATAATACTATCATTCTTGCTAGAGATCATAGAGAATGGACATCCAGTAGTGCTAAGTAGCAGGACTGTGGAAATCAATTAGGCAAGAGAGTTTATGATAGTTCTCATGATTTCAAATATACTACTTTTCCTACCATATTGTATAGCTGGAATATTTGAATTTCTTGTCATTTTCAGGAAACCATTCTAAATAAATGTATTTTTGTTACATAAAAATATTATAAAATAAAATTGCTTTTTACACACTGTTCCTCAGCAATTAATTGTATACATTTTACCTATTACTTGTCTCTGTAGAAAAAGCCCCCATTAAAGAACATCAAGAATTCATATACAAGATTTATTTTTCTCAAAAGAAAAAAAACTGGTAAACTGCACAAAATTTTGACCTGTAGAGATTTCTAAATTAATGGCTTGTAATCATAGATATTAAAACATATGTTTATGAACCATGAAGTCTCTCATAAAGATATACTATTTTGTCAAAGAAGCTATTTCAGTGGAATACAGAAAGACATCAGCATCTTGCATTGTGTTTTATCTTGTTCTTATAATCCCTATTATAAAATATGATACTCTTCTATCACCAAATATATGTGTTTGTGTGTGTTTGTATTTGTTGAAGTTCAACATTAGTATTTATATTGTTTTTTTTTTAAAGTTAAAAGGAAAGTTTATTAGAAAACGGGTAATACTCCACAGACATGAGTATGGTCTCCTCTCAGAGACAAAGAGTGAGAGGGACCAAGAGAGACTGAGAAAGATAGTGAGTAAAGGGTGGAGGATATATTATGTTTTTATAATGATATAGCTGGAGTATTTTAATAAAGATCTTACTGGGATGTCTATATCTCATTAGTCTAATCAACAGCTAGCTCTGTGTATAGCATTAGACTAAACATGAAGTATATTATGTCAATGAATCATCTAACAATGATTAGAAAGAGTCTAGATTTTGAATCTTCATTATCAACAAAGAATAGAAGCTAGTAGGAAGAAGCATAAGGAATGTGTGGCATATTTTCTCAATAAAGTGTAATGTCTCATAAAGAGGATAATCCAAAGTTTTTTGAAAAAAACTTGATAACAGACTTTTTTTAATGAAGGTAATTCTGGCTCTTAACCAAAAATAATGTGATAGTAGTTCAAAATTGGTGTATTGATAAATACAAGCAAATATATACTAAAGTTTTAACAATACCTGCTAGAAAATACAACAGAAAAAATAACTTATAAAAGCATTAAATCAGTAATGAATCTGAGAATTATATTAACAATATGTGTGCTGGACCTTCATAAAAAACATAATTAAATTACACTATTAATTAAAAGACATACATAAAAACCTGAAAATGAAAAAGTATACCATGTTCACTAGTTGCAATATAAAGTATCATAAGAGTGCCAATTAAAAAATGATTTTAAAGGAAATTTACAAGCTGATAATACTGATAAACTGAATAGACTAAATGACATAGGAACAAATCTTATTTATGTTGAGAATTGTTAGAGAATAGTAAGTTTTGCAAACATTTGATACATTCTTTTGTGGCCATCAACTTTCTATATAGAAAACAAGTAAAACCAGATTCTTGCTCATACTCTACAATAATCAATTATTTGTGAATTAAAAGAAAACATACTAAAACTTTTAAACCATTTATGAAAATAAAGAAGCATAGCTAGAGACTTATTTCTTAAACAAACCCAAAAGCAAAGACAATAAAGAAAAAAAAGAACATATGCATATAAATGTATTTATAATTTTTTAAAAATAAAAATATTCTGGACAAAATCACAAACATAAATACAAAAACAAAAAACATTCCAACAAATGAAATTAAAAAGAGTAAAAGTAAATAGGGAGAAGTATTTATGATGCACACAATTGACAAAAGTATTTAAATATTTAAAGCCTAAAGTAAATAAGCAAAAACCCACATAAACCATATACGTAATCAATATCCAAAAAAGAATTTACAGAGCAGATCCCTGAAAGTTCACTATACATGGGAAAGGATAAAACAATCCTTCATCTTACCCCTAATCAAGGAATGGAAGAGTATAACAACAGTCATTAACTGTGGAGACATTAAAGTGAAAAAAAACAAAAACAAAAAACTAGCAAATTTCTAGGACTTGGAAGTGTTACCATATTTGTCCAAGAAAGGAAGAAACATGAGTTAAAGCATACCAAAGCAGAGGTATGTAAACTACATTACAATACGACAAATGAACAGCAAATTTATAACGTACTTAATACAACATCCAACAGAAAATGAGAACAATTTATTAATAACGTCTTTAGGAAGATATAGATAGTATATTAAATACATTGTATGATTAAGAATGTGGAAGAACTTGAAAATAAAATAAAAGTAAATATACATTTCTTCAATTGGAATTAGGAAAGTAAAATACATGCTCTGAAACAAAAAAAGATTATATAAGAATATGTTTCAAATATAAAGCAGTCTAAAATGTGGCATGATTTAAAGTAACTGATCAAGTATAAAAAATGGTACTTTCTAAAACAGGAAAGACAGACCTTAATTGATCAAATAATTCAGTAAAAATTACTGTATTATATGCACGATTTTTATGTATAATGTCTTTAGTATTATAATCTAACATGTTATAGTAATTTCAGTATCAGGTGAATTTTTTTCTGATTATAATTTAATTCTCTAAGATATTAGAATTATAGGTTACATTTACTTATTAATATCTCTTAAAACACTATTATGAAATTTAACTAAGAGATCACAGTATAAATTTATTAAAAAAAAAACTCATAAGGTTTTTAATTGGATAGTGACCAAGATAGCTTATTTTTATGAACTGATTAATTAGATTTCACAATGTAGCAAGTTTCACTTAGGCCTATATAGAAATAGGTGGTTAAAAATAAATGTATGTAATGACATTAATTTCTTAATATATAATATAAACTTCTGAGAGATTTTCATAGGATCCCATCTCTCGTTATGAAGTAATTTTGTTTTTTTCTATAATGGGCATTTTTTTCTAGCATTAATTCAGTTTCTTTTTTCTGAAAATATTTAATTAAAATTAAATTATATTTTATTGTGCAAATAGTGGCTATCTCCGGGTAATTTGCAGGCTTTTTTTTTTCTTTATTCGCCTTCAGCACCTAGTCTTCCTACGTGGTCTCTCATTCAAGAACTAACCAGGCCCAATCCTGCTTAGCTTCCAAGATCAGATGAGATTGGGCGTGTTCAGGGTGGCATGGCCGTAGATACAGATATTTTTATTTAAAATTTTTAAAAAATTCATATAATTTTATGTTTTCAGAATCATTTTGTTCACTATGCATTTGTACTACTTTTTAAATTGGGAAAGTGAACATAATTTTTAATAAAAACTCAATTATGAGTAATTTAACCAAATAAACACTTATCCTCTTACATATCCTCTTGGTTTGGGCATTAGTATAGCTAAGTATCTGGCTTTAATCTGTGTATTCTTGTTTCACTCTGTTGAAACAGTACATAAAATATTTAAAATTTAAAACCTCATCCCTTTTGTATTATTTAATTTTTCATGTCATAAGGAAACTGTAAAATAGCAAATAAATATCCATGTAGCTTAAATATACATAGGAAAAGAGAAAGTACAGCAAAATGGACACTGTAAATGAAAATGTAACCAAAATAATACAAATAGCCTCCTGAATATATTTTTATTTTTAATGGTGAACATTTGTTCCATACTCATTTACCAAAGCTTCGTTGAGCTTATCTCCTATTTCTGCCCGTAGGAATAACTTCAACATACTCAAAATCTGGACCTAAAATACAAATAAATATGCACATGAGATAATAATTGAAAAGTAGTTCGGCATATATTTAAAATCTTACCCTGTAGATGGACTATGGTTTCTTTACCTATTTGATTGTTTCCTTTATGCATGGTAGGAAATGTTAGGTAGTTAAGCAGGCGTGAGTGACAGGGGAACAAAGGAATGAAGGATCCTCATAAAGACCTCCCTGGAACACCCATTTAAGAGTTTTAAATTACCCTTGCATCCTGAGGAGCAAAGAATTAGAAAGTCTTAAAATAACCAGCCGGTTTAAACCAGCCATGAGTGTCTGTACAGACTGTCCTATACTAACCTCGCTGTGACCTAGCCTCATTATACCATCATTATGATATAATGAAGTTCATGAATCTATAACAGACTGAATTCTGCGTAGTAGGCAAAGGGTTATGTAACAGCCAAATGTCAATCAAAATGACCTCATGTGCCGATTATCTAGCACCATCCTTGTAACCTCCCATTATGGTCCTAATACAGACCTCCCACTTCCACGGGATTATAGCCCTCTTCGTTGTAACCTGTCTCTCCTTTGGAGTATACTTTAATCAAACTCATTTCTACATACTTTAATAAACCTCATTTTTTCTAAATATTGCTGATTTGTAATTCTTTACTGCACTAGTGAAAAGAACCGAGGTACCCCCTTAGTGCTACTAAGGCACAATGGATTTTAGATAGCAGAAAGTCTTCTTATCTCTTTTATTTTTTATGGATTCTCTCTCTAAAATGTTAATAGGTTTGTCTTTATAATGCATTTATAATAAGAGCACGTCATCATCCTGTGCGCATCACTACTATTTATCCTTTTTTAAAAAACAGAAATTTAAACACACTCGTTTTTATTAACCTGCCTACAATGTTGTTTCAGAAATGTCTACATACAGTCCTGCATTCATCCATGTTTCTATCCATTCATTTTCACGAACTTTATTTAATGCTGAATGTGTCAAGCTCTTTCAAATGTTCCACTATTTTTACCCATTTTTTAATATTATCCAGTTTCTCAACTATGAAAATCTTTTACATTGTTTTGCTCTTTTTAAAAATCTCCATATTTTAAATTTCTGACTCATGATACAGAGAGACAAGACATGATTTTAACAAATATTGAGGATTCTGTAATAAATATTAATTTTTTAAAAACTAATGCCCTGTAGATATTATATAAACTAATGGGCATATAGATTTGGGTTGAGAGTATGAATTTTCAGGGTAATTTTAAATGTTAATTGTCAATTTTTAAGTCTTAGTTTCTTCAGCAAACAAATAAACAAATGAACAAATAAAACCCCTGCATTTTAAATATTTTTTAAAATAATTATTCTAATTGTTACCCTTAGGGGTAGTTTGAATTCTGGCATCACCCCAGCAGCATGAGGAGAGGTAACAATGCAGAAGTATAATTTGCATTTTTCCTCCATTCTTCCCTGCCAATACAGCAAAGAATTATAGGTCAGAGAGATTTAGAAAAAGATTTATTAAAGTTATATTTTAGAAGGAGACAGGCCATGGTAAGGAAGGCTGTAGCCCTGTGGAATTTGGGAAGTGAAAAGATAAAAGATAGAGTACACTCCAAGGGAGGAGTAGGTTCTCAGCAAAGAGAGCTGTAACAATGTAGAAGTGGGAAGGTTTGTATTATATTAGGGCAGAGATGATTGGTTACAAAGGCATTCTTAAGTGACTAACACATGAGGTCATTTTGACACTTGGCTGCTATATAACTAACTCTGCCTAGTGTACATGTGCTTATCCAGAATTCAGACTGTTATAATTAGATTCATGAACTTCTGGGCATAAACATGATATTATAATAATGGTATAACGAGGCTGAGGTTATGGACAGGTTAGGGTAGTACCTTCTGTGCAGGTGTCTGTGGCCAGATTAAACCACTTATAGGTTATGGCCTTCTTGTCTTTTATCTCTTGGGATGCAGGAGGGATTCTTTAGCTACTAATGAGGTGTTCTTTGGGCAGTCTCTGGGTTGGGTCTCCATTCCTTTGTTCCCCTTTTGCTTATATCTGACTAGCTACCTAACATAATGACTAAAGATAAAGCATTTAGTGTTACTATCAAACTAGGTATGCATCAAAATTATTGCAAAATTTATAAAAATACATGGAGATATGTAAAAATACATGGATTAGAACCATGGACATTTTCATTTTACTGGATATGTGCCTGGGCCTGTATATTTTCTTCCTTTCTCTTCTCCCTTTTCTCCTCCACTTCTCTCCCCTACCCTTCCATTTAAAAATCATTGTTATGTATGAATGACTTCCTAATAAGTACTTAGGACAATGTAGTGACTGTTATGATGTAAATATAAAAGAAATGAGAAGAAAGTTTACCAGAATATGGACAGGAAATTTAATCAGAAAGAGAAACTAGAAGACTGAAATTCTCTTTAACAATTCTTTAGCCCAGATTCTATTGCAAATTAAAGTTGAAAAAGAAAATTCTCTTCTTTTAAATATTTTGTCCTTAATCTATCTTTTATTCATATACTGCTCTTTCAAAACTCTTTTGTCTTTTTTTCTCCATCCAGTGTTAATGAGACCTCTGAACTTCAGATTAAGTAAAAATGAATAGAATTTACAAGGTAATACATATGGCAAAGGGATTGTTTAGATATTAGCATATTATTAAACATTTCAGAGCTCAGTTTGGCCCTGGTCCCAGGAATCCTGCTGTCTGCAGCTGCAGAGGTGGCCAGTCACTATAGAATGGCATGTATCACCTAATAATTAATTGAAGTGATAACTTGCTAGAAATGAACCAAGCTGTCTATGCAAGATTAGAGAGGGAACAAGAGAGAGCCTTGAGGGTTATTTTCCTTCCTATGCTGTGTAAAATACACAGTATCTTGCTAAGATACTGAGTCATCGTTTGCATAGATTTAATGTCTAGTACTGGCCAAGAATTCAGAAAAGTCAACTAATAAAAATAAAGATAGAATTATAGTTTTACTTTCATTCAATATGTGTGGAGTTTCCAAAATGATTTTTATTTAATTTGTTTATTTATCTAGTTGCATATTTATTTTTGTGTATATTTAAATAAATTCCACTTTGAATACCTGCTTTTTGGAAAACATGCAGAACATGTATACTGCAAAGCACGTTTTTATATATGACATTTCTTGTGTCTTACTTCTTCTTTTGTGGCATCACCTATGATCACATTTGATTAGTGGCTAACAATTTTGTGCAGGATTCAATCTAACTTATGTTACAAGTGTCTAGCCTCCAGCTAAAACTGACTTTCTTTTCCCATAGTTATGCATGGTTGAACATCAGTAACCCTCTAATACATAGTAATCATGTCCTGCTTTGGCAATGCTCAAGCAATGTTGGAGTAGGGACAGGAGCCAAAGAATGTTCCCCCAAGTCTATTCATTGCTGAGCACTTCTAAGAGTCATTCTCTAGGCTCCTCCACAGGCCCAGGGAGGAGCTGAGCACCAGTTGCCTGCTGTAGTGACCTGAGTAATGCACCTGCATAGTAGCTTTCTTTCCTCCAGTTGCTTTTGCAAAGGTAGGTGGTAGGTAGTGCAAAGAACTCAAGCTGAAACTATTGGCACTGGAAGTAGTCCTAAAAACAAATCCCAAGGCTGGCACTCTAGAAATAAAACACTTATTGGACAGACTAAAATAAGGCCCCCATTTCTGGTGGTAAGGAGAATAGTAATAATACTTGTATATGGCAGCATCACAATAACTAAAATTCACAAGGTTATATGGAAGATAAATCTGATAAAGCTTTGGGATATGAGATAACTAAGGCTCTTGAATGTTATTTAAAGATGTGTGAAATTATCTTGCTTTGTTAACTACTTTAGAAGTCATAAAAAGGAAATGAGAGGTTCAGGTCATTTAAGTGTTAACTAAAATTACAGAAGGCCTCCAGAGTAACTTTGAAGACAACCTCATCTCTAACAACTATGGTATAATTTGTGCTGAAAATTAATCCTTAGATTCCATTCTAAATGTGGCAGAACTACAAAGGAGACTTATTGTGCAGCGTCAACAGATTCCTTATGCAAAAGTCCAAGTCTTGATGAAAAAGGCATGGAAATCTGAGCTCTGGGATGAGGAAACTGGTTTAGATAATCTCCAAAATCTTGAAACCACATTTTTCTTTGAGCAATATTGGCACAGAGAAAACCCCCCACACCACACTAGTTAGACAATTATAACCTCAACTTGAGTGAGAATCCAGCAAAGATACCACCTCAGTCAGCTGCTTTGCAAGATGATACTGGTCTTTCTCTGAACTTTCTTCTGCTTACTCTTCTTAGTGCTTTGAGACAATTAACTGAAGAGGAAGAATTTAGTCTGTGTTCAAGGAGAAAACAGTAAATACTCTGAAATAATTGCCAAGACCTAGGGTATATATATATATATATGTATGTATATATGTGTATGTGTGGATCATGAGGTTTTAAACCAGGATAAGAGTAAAGAATATAAAGCTGGATGGAGAAGAATTTATTAATGTGAAAGCAATCTCCCATGTGTTGAGAATTAACTTCCTGGCAAGAATATATGGAACTTCTCCTGATATATTGTTCAAATGGATTATGGATACTGCGATGCAAAATTTGCCTAGAATTAACAGGTAAACATAATGAACTGTCTTAGCAGAGTATTGAGGAAGGATATATGAATTTTGTTGTGCTACCTAATGTCACTGCTGGGGTAATATGAAATCCTGTGTTGTCTCAGTGACGTGGAGGAGGAGAAGGAGGATAGTGGACTGTGGCAATGTTTTGTTGTCCCTTGATTCTTCCCCACCTATGCAGCAAAGAATTACAGGTGGCGAGGTTTAGAAAGAGTAAGATTTATTGAAAGTACATTTAGGAAGGAGACAGGCTGCTCTAAGGCAGGCTGCTGCCTATGGAATTTGGAAAGTGAAGCGATAAGACAGTACACCCCAAAGGGAGGAGCGGTTTTCCACCCAGAAACACTGTAACATGCAGAAATGGGAAAGTCTGTTTATAGTTGGGCCATGATGGGAGGTCTTAGATGATCCCTATGTGATATCACCTTGACTGACAGCTGGCTGTTATATAACACTTTGCCTAGTACACATGTGCTTACCCAGAATTCAGTCTGCTATAATTAGATTCATGAACTTCTAGGTATAGTCGTGAGATTATAATGATGGTATAATGAAGCTGAAGTTACGAGCAGTACTTTCTGCTCATGCATTCGTAGCTGGTTTAGCCAGAAGCTTTTATGGCTTTTGTGCTCTAGAATTTGGGTTAATTTATAACCCTAAAAGGGTGGTATTTCTGAGATGTCCATAAGGAAGGTCTTCAAGGAAAGTATCTATGATTACAGAGCTGGGCCTTTGTTCCTGTCTCTCATGCCTGACTAACTATCTAACACAAAGATCTCTCCACCTGAATAGAAGTTCTTGGAGATCCCTAAGCAAGATCACAGAGATAATGGGGGATATCCTGGTGAGAGGGTCAACTGATATTGTTGATAATCTTGTTTCTGTCTGTCCATAGTAGTTTAAAACCAAGAGCAGGAAAAGCACCATTAAATTTGGCTCCATATCCTCAGTGGGGAAGGACAGAATTTTGGAGTGAATTATTGAGGCTTCCTGGCAATTAAATATCAAAGTTGATATAGGTATTTTTTAATGTTCATTAAAAGTAAATAATACAAAAATAAACAAAGAATGGAATTCCCATTTATAAATAACAACTACAAAGGAGAAATAGCTATACCTGTAATTTTTTTGTTTTAAAAAAAGCTGATACAAAAGTTTTGATTTGGTCTTACATGCATAATCTCGATGACAATTGAACAAGTTTTATATAATTTGCTGTACTTTATGTATGTTTGGAATATCATTATTAGGTTACATTTATAAATATTTGCATCTGGCAGTCTAGGCTAGGATATACCACAGTAAAATACAACCTAAATATCTTATAGACTGACTATGAGTCAGAGAGGAGCAGGCTTTTGAGGCTCTATCTTGACACATGCTTTCAGGATCACAAATGCAGAGGAAAGAGAATATAGTGTTAGTTTTATAAACTTCTACCTAAAAGTGACCCAGTATGACTTCTGCTCACCTTTTATTGGTCAAAGTATGTTATATGGCTGTCTTTGAATTCAATAGAGTGAAAATGTATAATGTTTGTCATCAGAAGAACGAATGACTATGAAAATGTTGTATACAGTCATAATATATATATGATATATATATATATCATATATTATATATATAAATTTTCAAAGTAGAGTAGCTCAAGAACTGTACCTCTCCCACTGAAGCTCTACATTTGGCATGAAACAGGGTAACAAGAAATATCAGGCATCTGGGAGCGCTTTGTATATTCCTAGATATAGAACAGACTAAAGGCAGAATGTTTCCTGATGGCAAGGGAATACTGAGAGGAGTATTGGCGAGGGATTTTATTGCAAAATCTAATGTGGATACAAGATGTAAGCTAATGAAAAAAGATCTTTCTGCCACCTACGGTGAAAATGATAAAAATGAAGATGGTATTTCAAAGACACTTTGAAAGAAAGGATTGGAACTGGCAAACCCTTGAAAGGGGACAAAATGCATGAGTGGGCAATTTGGACTTTGAAATGGCTAGTTTATCTAAAATAAAATAAACAAAAGTAATCAATGTAGTAATTTTTTTCCATGTCAAAGAGATGCTCTTTCTCTACCTCTGAGGTGATAGATGATATGTAAAAAATACAAGCAAATTTAAAAATCTATGCCTATCTGGTATATATTATAATCCATTCCAATAATTTTTTTCCCAAAATTTCCAATAAATATTGCATTTAATTATACCATTGGTTATTTAAATAGATTTGCTAGAATTTATAAATAATGTTGGTAATAAGTTTAAGAAAAAGCTCAATGCTTGAAAAAAATAAATGTAATGCTCAAATCATCAAAGATTTTGAATTGTATTTATGTAGTTATAAACTTACAGTGTCATGCCTCTCTTATTTCACATGATACAGCTTTCATAATTCAGTTTTCAGTTACAGATTGACTCCATAGAATAAGAAAAAAGACCCAGAATATTTAGCCTCTTCAGAATATTCATAAATTGTTTTTATTGAAGATGATCTGAAGGTAGAAAGTATATAACAAAGACTTCAATTTACTGGCTTCATCATAACCAAGGTTGATCTGCATTCGTGTTCAGAATTGTGGGGGTGTTGGCTCTATTCTAGGTAACAGTTTAATTTAATTTTTTTAAGACTTGGCTCCCACCGGTGTTCGTATTTCAATCATTCAGTTGCAGTGGTGGCATGCTGTGGGAAGTCTCCAGCATGACCAAAGCTCAACAGGATGTGAAGGAAAAAAATGTTTTTGAAATGGGAACCAACCAAGGAGAAATACTTCATCTGGAATGACTTAACGATTTTAAGGACCACTCTATAAGTTCCTCAAAGGAGACTTCTTTTTAGTAACAGGCGTTTATTAGTAACCCCTCTAATATGTTAGTTCAGAAAATGAAATTTGTCTTTGCCTGACCTACAGATAGCCTGTGATGTGATATTCTTGGTGTGTTTATTTAAGTACAGCAAACTGTGTTTATTGTTGTTAATGTAACAAATTGCTATGAACACTGTCCTAAAAATCCACCACATTTCTTACTTACAGTTCTGGAGGTTTGAAGTCCAAAATTAGTTTTATTGGACTAATGTCAAGGTATCAGCATGTCTGATTCTGACTAGAGGCTCTAAGGTAAGAATATGTGTCAGCGCCGAGCTGATTGAGAAGGAAAGGTTTTGATGGTAAGACACCCAGTTGGAAGAATCCATGAGGAGCCAGTATGACAACAAAATGTCAGGCACAAACTTTATTGTGGAGAGTGCACTTCCATGTTAGGGGACTGCATGAGCTTTATATATGTCAGAGAACAATAATGGCATCCTGCCATACATACGTGATATAACAAGCTGAATCATGCTTACATAAACTAGGTGTAGGCGCACTACTGCGTTTAATGTGACATGCTGGATCTGGTGTCATGCCCTTAGCCACGAGCCTGGGTTGCAGCCAGACCTGGGGCCCACAACATGTTTCCTTGTCCTATTTAACTTTTAGAGCTTGTTCTAGAAGCCTCTGGAGGCCACATCTCTTGGCTTGTGACTCTTGCCTTGCATCACTCCAATTTCTTGCTTTCATCATTCCACTTTCTACTATTACTCTGAATCTTGTCTCTCTTAATTGAAGACTTATGATTATATCAAGCCCAAACTGATAATATAGTATAGCCTCTTCATCTCAGTATCTTTAACGATATCTGTGGATATCTTTCAGGAGACTATTATTCAGCCTATCACACAAACCAATGCTGAGATGCTGTATCAGCATACTTCTCCTTTTTTAAGCTCTCAGTTTAACCACATTTTTAACTTCTTGTCAGATAGATTTGGGTTTAAATGCAAGTTTTCTCATTTACAGGCTATGTGGCTAAAGATCATGTAATTAACACACCTGAGTTTCCAGGTCATCACTTACTGATTGGTTATAATTATAGAATCATGGGTTGAAATGAAAATTAAGCAAGATAATATTCTTGGTATTTTTATGTTCATAAATGTTCTCTGATATTTGTATTCCTATGTAAAACATGGCAGAGACATAGTAATGTCTCTAGGAAGTGAACTTATATGATTTGGAACACATTTCCAAAACAAAATCGCAGTTGTAATTGTTAAATAATTTGATATATGGTTATACAATAATGTGTTGGAGCAAAGGATTGAGAAAGGCAAGAAACTGCTAGAGAAGAAAAGTAAAGTAATGGTCTTTCCTTCATAGCTGGCAAGACTTATTCTAGTTATTATGATTAAAATTGTAATAATTACACAGAAATAGAAAAATTAACCCATGGAACAGAATACAGAGCCAGAAATAGATTCATTTATGCATGAAAAATTATTTTAAGAGGAGTGGCATTGTAGATCACTGGAAAAAGGTTAGCTGGGTTTTCAGAGGCACATGAAATTGGATTCTTATTGCAACACTTACAGAACAATGAACTTAAAATTAACTAAAGATTTAAATGTGAAATAAAAAATTTAAAAGTATGCAGACAACTTAGAAGATTATAATAAATAAAGTTATTTTAATGACTTGAGAAACTTCTAAAA
Source organism: Eidolon dupreanum (assembly GCA_028627145.1). Taxonomy (NCBI): domain Eukaryota; kingdom Metazoa; phylum Chordata; class Mammalia; order Chiroptera; family Pteropodidae; genus Eidolon; species Eidolon dupreanum. The sequence goes on from CM053513.1 coordinate 26,337,739, forward strand.
TAAACACCAAGTTTAAAATAAAAATAAGAAAAAAATATTTGATGTATTCTCCATCATGAAAAACAATAAAAAACAAGTTGAAAAAAAGAGCAACATAAATTATATTAATAGCATGAAAACAAACACCATTATTATGATGACTTGGCTGTAGTAGACCTTATTCCAATTGCATTATATAAATTAAATCCTGTAGTTCTCACAAAAACATAATTTCATAATTACCATTTTTGTTTCTTTTTTACAGATAACAAATATGAAGAATAAATGAGTTATATAACTTGCCTCAGGTTGACAAGTGTTAGAGCTGGAATGCAAATCTAGGCATTCTGGCTATCAACTGAAAAATGTTAATACTGATACTAAGATTCAATGTAGTTTTATTTTAGTTTTTACTTTTGTTTTTAGGTGTGTGTGTTTGTGCACATGTGCACATTGTGGGTGCATGTAGTTCACACAATCTACACAAGTAATTTAGAAGGAAAAAATATGATTACATAACAGTTCTAGTGTAGCAGCTAAAGTGGAGGCAATAACCATGATAGAAGAAGGAAGATAAAACACTTTGAGGATCCTGATGTAGTACTTGAGGCAATAAAATGTAACTTTGTACAGAGGTAGTAAGAGCAGCCTAGCAAGGAGACTAATGAAGAAAGAATGGCTTTGATGTATATCTGGCAAACAATCTGAGCTGACAGAAAGACCAAGGCAAATTTTAAAGGTACAAACTCCACTAAATCCTGAAATCAGTGCCTACAATGATGTTTCATATATGTCAGGAAAGTTTTGTTGTCTTTCTACTAACAATTACTCATAATAGAATAATTGCAACAACAAAAAGTGACAATAGTTCTTTTTAGTGAAATGAAAATTTTGAAGTAAAGTAGCCATTATTTGTTATCTGAGATATTTTCTCTTACCACTCCCAAAGGTTGCTGCTGTTTAACTGAAATTTTAAAATAATTATGTTCTTATTGAAGAAGAAAAGTTTGTTCATGTTAGAGAACTTAGAAATTTTAATTAAAAAATCTAAGCAAAAATAATTTAAGAATCACTTATAATGTATAATCCACATATAACTTTTAAATTATTCATATTTTTTCTTTTTTGTGAGTGCATATATATTTTTAAAATTTGTGTTTTTATCTTCTCACTTAAGAACCTATATCCAATACTTTTACACATTCATAGTCAGTCATTCTCCATACTCTTTTTTGACTTTTTTACTGAATATAATATACTACTGAAAAGTGCAAAAACAATAAATAGCATAATGGAATTTCATGAACATAGTATGTTATGTGATCAAAATCACAAGGAGAAAAGAAAACATTTCAGTATGCTAGAAGCCTCCTTTCAGGTACTACTTAGTATTCAGTCATTGCTAATAATAACCATGATGATATTAATCATATCTATATTTGAACTTTATATGAATATAATCATACAGTATGTACTCTTTTATGTCTGGCTAGTTTTGTTTAATATGCTGTTTGTTAAAGTCAATATATTGTTGTATAGAACACTAGTTCATTCTAATTTATGTATAGTTATCGCATGTGTGAAAACACCATCATTTATTTATCTATTATAGTTTTGATGGTTAGTATCCAATTTTTTGTTACAAAAAGCACTGTTATAAAAATTCATGTACATGAATTTGAAGACCATATATATGCATTTCATTAAACATAATTCTTGGAGTATAATTCCATATTCAAAGATCATGTATATTTTTAGCTTTAATAGAAACTGATAGATACAGATATCCAAAAAACAATAAATAGTTTAAAATCTCACACATAGTGAATAATAGTTGTGATTGCCCAACGTTTTGCTAAGAATTGGGATTGCTTTGTGTTTTAATTTGCATTTTTCTATATCCAATAAAGTTAAGCAACTTTTCATGTATTTATCTTGGACATCCTTGTTTAAGAATTGCCTGATTAAGACTTTTGCTTTTTCAATTAGATTTTTCAGTCTCTTTGATACTGATTGGTAGCTATTTTACATATATACATAATACATGTGATATGTGTCCATCATCATATGTATCAATAGATATGTCTTTTACTTTGTAGCTTGCCTTTTCACTTTCTTTGTGTATATTTTGATAAACATAAGTTCTTACTATAGATATAGGCTAACTTATATTTTTTAAAAGAAATTTTTTTTTCTTCTTCATGGTCAATAATTTATTCTTTTATGTTTCTTCAAAAGTTTTCTTGTTTCTTACTCAAATTTAGATTTGAAATTTATCTGATGGAAATTTTACCTTGAAATGCAAACCCTGTTGACAAAAAATATATATATATATATATTCTCAGCTTTCATTTATTTGAAAGTGTTTTTGTTTCACTTTCATCGTAAAAGGGTATATTAACTGGCTATAAATTTTTAAGTGGACAGTAATGGCCTTTCTACAATTTAATAATGCATCCCATGTTTTCTGGGTTTCATGTTTTTTTTTTTTTTTTTTTTGGTTAAAAACAAAACAAAACAAAACAAAACAAAACAAAAAAAACAGCTCTTACTCTTCTTTTTGTTCCCAGAATATGTTGTCTTTTTGTGTGTGTGTGTGTGTGATTACTTTTAAGATTTCCACTTTCCCTTGTTCTTCAGTATATACCTAGATGTGGTTTTATTTGTATTTATTCTGCATGGAGTATGCTGAGCTTCCTGAATTTGTGCTTTGGTGTATTGTTTTAATGTTTTGATGTCTCAGATTTGATAACTTCAAATATTGCTTTTATTCTAATCTTTCCTTTTCTTCTAGAACTCCAATTACACTCATTATATTTTTAATGTGTCCTAATTTCTTCCTATGCTTTGATTTCCTTTCCTGTCTATTTCTCTGCTTCAATTTAGGTACTTTCTATTGCTGTGACTTCCAGGTTACTAAACTGGTATGTTGTAGTGACTAATCTGTGTAATAAACACAGCGATGTGAATACCAGATCTCCTTCAAGCAATAACTTGTTGCTTCTCATGTCAACAAACAAATTATTATTAGTATCTGTAAACCTGACTCAGATGCAAAGAGCTGCCCTGACAAAGAACAGCCTTCCTGGGGCAGCTTATAATTAATGCCTGATGAGGAAGGAATAATGACCCAGCCATTTTGGCCCAAAGTAGGGTAACTCTGATGGGCTGTTACGTACTCCAGACTTCCTTATTGGTTTGAGTAACATTTTTCTAGGCCTGCATGGCAAATTGCTTTTGCATCATTGCCAGTCCTGCTTCTCCACCTAGATTTCATGTGTACAGATCCTAATAAACACTCTGTATACAAAACACTATTTGAGCAAATCCTCCTTGAAAAATCTATGACCAATTATACTGAGAGTGTTCAGAGAAAGCAGATTATGATGATATTTTGGAGATGGATTTCTTACTGTCAACCTGAAAATGAGAATGGCATCCATGGTAGTAGATGCAACACAGGAAACTCCTAGAACAATAAAGCAATCCAAAGGGTAAAAACCACTGGTGATGAATCAGGATGGCATACTCTGTAGAAAATGCATAGTTTGTGTGACTGATAGTGGCTATCTGAAAAATACAAGGTGAATAATAATTATACAGACAATGATTTTCAATTAATATTGTTAAGCATTTTAATGTTCTGAAAAAGATAACAAAAAGTTATAGGCAATTCACAGACTATGGAAAGCCAAGTGTAAAAGCCAGTAGACTTTCCTAGAGGGTTAGAAAGAGGTCTTATCTCCTGCAATGGGAGGACAGAGCTAAAGACTAGGACTTTATAGAGTGGTGGATTAATACTTCTCTTACCTTACTGTAAAGAGGAGCATTAGCATTTAGTAAAGCAGTAATGAGTGGTTGTTTTGGGTCAGACATTAAGGTTAGAGAAGCTGTTACTGCTAATAATAGGGATGATAGGACCCTGAAAAACAGAGAACAGGTGGTGATACTCAGCTGCCAAGAACTGGGTAGACACAATACTAATATGTTACAGGGTCAGAATGACATCTTGAATAAATATATTTTGAATTATAAAATAAATGAATAAATATACATTTTGTCATATGACTTTCTATATTTTTAAAATGTATAGTGGATTATTCCTTTATGTATGTTCTCATAGATATATCTTAATGGTGAATATCAAATTTACTGGGTACTACTATATCTCATGTTAAACAGTCAATAGAAATGATTTTTAAACTAAGTTCATTTGCAATAACACAAATGCCCTTTGTACCTATTCCAAGGTATCATAGGGTCAAATGAAGTGTTAAGTTGACAACTAATTTAATTCGAGTATTTAAAGCATAATACAATAAAAGCTAAGTAATTATAATTTAAAATATTCATAAAATCCAACCACTTATAGATGCAGAAAACTTGACATTTTGCAATCTTAATGGAATTATCTATGACCAACATAGGTATAATTCAGGGAAAGAACTATATGCCTTAGACAAAGATAAAACACTAGTTTTATCTTACGTATTTCTGAGAGCATGAAATCTAGATGGTTCAGATGGTCATCTGCTGCATCCTATGAATTTTTGTATATCCATTGTTATCTTTACCCCTGCACATCTGGTTGTGTTTATATTGTTACAAATAAAGTATTTAAATTTTCTCCTCATATTAACTTTAAATAATACTTACCAAGTAAAAAAGGCAATTAACAAAAGGTAAAATGGAAATAAGCATCACAGTGAATTAATAGTTGGTTACTTAAATTTGAGCGCAGTAATATGGCTTCAACTTGCTGTGTTGCTCGTGATTATTTAATCCCTAATAAATCAGACTAAAGATATGTGTGATACAAGGTTGATGTTCAAAGTGATGAGATAAAACAAACTTTCAGTTTTAAATTTGATTAAATCCATTTCTTAAGTGGTGGTTAAGAAATGTGAGATATATACGTCTCAAGGGGAAAAAAAAGACAATATATAAGTTATAATTTATGTCATTATCCCCTGGGTATCTTCTCATTGTCTGATTTTCTATGCTCACAGCTTGATAAATATATACATTCTAGATGTAGACTAAGAAGGAATAAATTTTTAAATTGGATGATGAATGTAAAAACTTTATTGAACAGATAAAAATTGTCTTAAATAAATAAGCAGGCATGTTTGACACATGGCAAACTCTCCGATTCGATGTTTATTTAGAAAGAAAATTAAATTACATGTCAATATGTTTTTCAAGTACATGTGAATCTCTAGATCAAAAGTTAACATATTGTCTTTTTTTTCTGATAAATATCATTTAACATATTTCAAATTGTTGTCTTGAACTGGTAGATCCAATTGTTTGTGATGAATTCAAATTAGTTAAGATAATTACTTTTTTATAACAAGATGACAGAGTAATTAAGTTCCCATACCACATTACCACCGAGCTATGTTGTTCAATATTTAAATATTTTTAAGAAAGCCAAAAGACTGATTGAGGCACTTTCACCTATACCCACTACCTCAGAGAGCTAAATTTTAATTTCATTACTAAAAAAAACCTTTAATTTCTGTCTCACCTCTGTATTCAGATGCTTTTCACAGTGGCTAGCATAATAAAGTTTTAATAATTACTTGTTAAATAACAATTTACATAACCAAAAGTGTGACTGAATGAGAAACTTAACTACTGAAAAAAAGTAAAAGTTGTATTGGAAAATAACACATGGTGAAGGATTTTGAAACCTTTTAGAAAATCTGCTTCTTAAAATACCTTAGGTAAAGTAAGGGGTTTAGAACAAGAAGTGTCAAGGAAAAAATTATCTCATGTTAATCATCTCAAATCAAGAGGGAGTACTGAATTGTTTATTAAACCTAGGATAAAGATTCTAGGTATTTGATTTGACAATTAAAGAGAAAATAAAACCTGAACTGGGGAAATTTGGAGATATTTAGATTGCAGTACCTTGGATTACTCTATCACTCACTATTTATTATTCTATCTATTCATCTGTCATTTGACCATCTATTCAGGTAGTGGTAGTCACATATATAAAATATTTGAAAAAGAAAGCAGAATGATATGGTGCTTATCTCTGGGAGATGAGATTATGGTTATTATTTTTTTGTTATATTATTATTTTTCAAAGTATATAAAATTAAAGTGTATAACTTTAGAATCATAAAAAATGATTTTCTCAGATAAAAGAAATCAAAGACTATTACATTTAGAAAATTAGATTGCATCTATAATGTAGACAAAAGTAGGCATATGCTTGAGGATAACCTCAGGAATAGTTGGCAAAAGAATGATCAGAATTCCACAAAATTAGACTAAAAAGTAATATTTGATTTTGTTATTATACATGAAACAGCAGTGACATTATTTTCCAATTCAAGAACATAAATATTTTCAAAGTAACCTGTATGGAAAAAAAAAATTCGGATATGACTTAATCACAAATAACAAGCTAAATTTTAAAGTTTCTTCCTCCCTCCCTCCCTCCCTCCCTCTTTCTTTCTTTCTTTCTTTCTTTCTTTCTTTCTTTCTTTCTTTCTTTCTTTCTTTCTTTCTTTCTTTCTTTCTTTCTTTCTCTCTCTCTCTCTCTCTCTCTCTCTCTCTCTTTCTTTCTTTCTTTCTTTCTTTTCCTTTCTCTCTCTCTTTCCTTTTTTCTTTTCTCCCTTCCTTCCTCCCTTCTTTTCTTTCTACCTCCCTACCTCCTTCTTCCCATTTTTCTCTTTCATTCTTTTTGTTGATTTCTAAAAAGAGAGAGAAAAGGAAAATCAACTCTTCAAAATAAATAAATGGGAAAATATGATAAGCTTTAGACTTTAAAGGAAAAAGCTTTAGACTTTAAAGGAAAAAGACTTGTAAGGAAAAAGGAAAAAGTTAATAATGAATATATTTTTATTTACATAAGACTTACTAGCAATGCCATGTATGCTACTAAAACACCATTTTTTGTCCAAAATTTTTGTCCAAAATTCTTGTCCAAAATTCTCAGAAGGAAGGTAGTTTGAAGATGTAATTATGCAGATTCTTCATTACTGGAGGGAACACTGCTACTTACTGGAATGGAGTCACAAAGTCTTGTAATTTTTACATAGACAGCTATCTAAAGACAAGTTCAAATCCTGCAAAATTTCTTTGAAGGTTAAATCTGAACAAAATACCTTAGATTATTCTTTTCCGTACTAACAGAATAGCACAGATTGTAACAAAAAATTACTTTTGTTTGTTTGAAAACACACAAAGAAGTGATATCTCTAAAATTCAACTTAAAGCATTTTGAGAAAGGTTGGGGATTTTTAAATAAGCATTTCACCACCAGGTCCAGAAAACAGTGGAGAGTCATCTGTTGTTTGCTTACATTTATATAACTAAAAGCTCAAGCTCTTCCCTCTCTCTCTCATTTTTAGCTGAAATAACAAAACCTGAGAAAAGAACACATATTGCTCATAATTTACACATTCCAGAGTGATGAGGTGGCCCACCTATGTGCAAGCCCAAACGGGATTAACACATATTAAGGTTTTAAAAAGCCTATAGTTATAAGAGAGAGGAATTTTTCCGGAGACAATTATTGATGGACTGTAATCTTCTGCCTAACTTAAACATGGGGGAGTGAGTAGAGGCACTTTCCCCTCAGTTGAGGTCAGAACGAAAAGAAGATTCATGATGACCACTTAGTTACCTTGCCATGTGTCCTCTAACACATTGTGTTTGCACTCTGCCTGAGAAATATAAAATCTAAGAGCTGCTGCAGGCTTGGTGGGAGAGTGAAGAAGAGGGGCTCTCCTGGGAGTCAGCTTTGTTTCATTCCATTCACAAAGGTGCCCATTTCCCTTGTATACTCCGTGAGTCACATAAGCCAAACTGGGGCCTTATGAATTTAATTAACCATGAATAATTTATGTCTTATATAAGGATACCTCAGCAATAAGATGCGGTTGTAGGTCATTATACACTGTGTGTGTGTGTGTGTGTGTGTGTGTGTGTGTGTGTGATGCACACACATTTATATTTGGTGTGGGGAGAGGCAGGGAGGTTGCATATATATGGCCAGCCAGAGAGTAGTCATTGACTTGTCAAGAAAGCTGCAAGCAGAGGCACCTAGAGAGGCTCCCTCGAGGGAGACATAAAAACTCTCAATTAAAAAAAAAAAAAGAAGAAGAAAGCAAAGGAAGAAGAAGAAAGAAGGAGGAGGAGGAAGAGGAGGAGGAGGAAGAGAAGAAGAAGAAAGAAAAAAAATCTTGCAGATATTCTCAATACCTACACAAATTGTGTAAGAAGATACACAGTTTGTATAGATACTGTGTAGGAAAGAGGAAGGAGTAGCACATATCCAAGAAGAATAATGTGAAATCAACCCATAGCCTCCTTCACCACTGGCTTTGCAGCACAAAGGAATCTCAAACTGGCAGAGGAAAGAAGCTCCAGTGCTAAAAGATATTGAATGTTGAAATTAAGCTGGTCTGTATATTTCATTATCCATTTCATTATCTAACAGTGAAAAACAAAGTCACAGAATTGCCTATAATTTATAACCAATGCAGGGATGAAATAATGCAATTGTAACCGCAAACTTCATTTCATTAATATAGTTTTTTCTCTCTCTCTGATTTAAGCTGGTTTTGCACAGATGATGGCATTGCCTTTTCCCCTGCCCTTATCATCTGTATGCCTGCTCCTTTAATCATTAAGCCTCAAGACATAAGCTTAACTGAGCCTCAGGTCTATAATCATGAGGACAATAGGTTTTGGCTGGACTTCAAGGATAACATCTTGGCTTTAGACCTGTTTTAGCCCCAGGCACATCTAGGTGGAACAACAACCCCACCAGCCACTGGTGACCAGACAGGATGGCCCCAGGGCTGATTCCAGAACCAGACACACTAATTACGTCACCCCCCTCCAATCATCCAATCAGTAGCACCCAGGAACCTGACTCCCTTATTTCCCATGACTACTGATTTTTTCCTATATAACCTGGAGAGCAACTTTGTTGACAGCAATAGTTCACCCATGTCTCTGGGACTTGAAATTCTCTAAATAAACCTTACAGTTTTTGCTGAAAAACCTGCATATATTTTTTCTTTGGCTTAGATGCGCACAGGTGAACGAATGGTAACACACTGAGTAGGTTTGAAGATCTATAAGGCAGAGTGGTAAAAATGAAGTTCTTTTCTGATTCTACCTTATTGAGTACTCTTTACACAGAAAAAAAAAATCTTAGGTAGTACCAGGCACATAGTAAACTCTCAAAAAAACATAGCTCTTAATATTAGTTATTACTCCTATTGCATATCTTTGTGGATATATAATTTCAACCTGTGAAAACAAACAAATCTACTTTCATTTTTGGCCAAGATATTAGCATGAAAATGTGAAAATGCCCACAGCAAATGTTGATGTTTTATACTTATTAAGCTGTATCTATTTTGTTTAAATGTATTTTTGTGCAGAAAAAAAAAAGTTTTTTGTTTAGATTTGTTTCATGAAGTAGGCATTAACTTTTTAATGGGGCAAAAAAAGTAGATAAGTTGTGTAAAAGTTGTTCTGATATTTTGTTTATTTACAGTAAGTAATGTATTACACAGAGTATTTGTAGATATTGAGAGGTCCAGCTCCTGGCCAAAATTCTACATGTGATCTTTCAGGCCTGACCATAGGAAATTACATGGCATCTTCTGGCAGGCCTCATGAGGGAAAACCATTGTTTGTCCACACACTAAACTCGGCACATAGCCAGTGTATTAGTCTGTGGAGGGAGTTTCAGTCAAGGACTTATGCCCACTGAAACCAGTTAAACTCACAATTATATTCACGGCCTCCTTATCAGAGAGTCTTGGCTAAGGCACTTTTCTCTACTCCATCTAGCTTTTCTAGTGCTAGCCCTTCCCCCTCTTCATCATCTGGCTCCTCAGGTCCATACAAAGGCAGGGATCTGTGTTCAATGTTCTTCTGCAGTGAGATGATTCCAGCCACCTATGTTGTATGCCGTCTCACTCTCATTACTATTCTGGGGCAGGGATGGGGGGAGTGGAGAGGGAATAGAACACTGGAAAACCAGTGCCTGTCTTAGTGACCTTTTGCTTATACTGTCAAAGTAAATAAAGTCTCAATTGTTACATTCAGTTTAGCCCATTGCCATAATTGACCACCTCCATACCTGGCAAGTGTAACATATGTAGCTTTCATTAGAGTCTCAAAGGGGACTGTTTCCCAAAAGTGTTAAATTATCTTGCTTGGTGAGTCAACCCATCTAGGAGTTTTAGCTTTGTCACTAAGAATAAGAATGGTTTTTACTAAGTCTCTCTCAACCATAATATATTTGTCAAGATGTTTGTTGAAAGAGACAAGGAAGCCTCTGACATAATGAAGCATGTTATTAAGAAGCAGAAATAATAAAAGCTGTTTTTTCAAATCATGAATACATACAAAACCCAGCACTGTACATTTTATTTTTTCTCTCATTTAAGCAATAAAACAAGCAGTAAATGTTGTTGTTATTTTCATTGTATGAGCTTAAAGCAGAATAAAACGTAGCTAAGGTAAAGAGTGATTAAGAAATTTTAACAATATTAGACAACCAGTAAGATGTTTGACTCACAGTCTGATTTCTTAACCACACTACTACCTCTTATGGATGGTAGAAATAAAACTTTCTTCATTGTTAGACTCTTAGGAAATTTTCTATATTATAAGACCTAACTCAGCCAGGATATTCATTTGTCTTATAATTTACTTTAACAGACTGGTCATAATAGGAACTTATCTGGGTCTAAGTATTCCTTACACCATTTATTTTTTAATTGGCATTCAACTGTCTTCGAAGCCATAAGAATTTACTCACTTTCCTGCTACACTTAATCATCAGCTTCAATATCCCTGTATGTTTTTGTTAGATCTATCATGTTCTCTGGAGTAATGAGTCAATTTTCTTGCTTATTAAATCTGAAAATTTGTTTATCTGATACCAAATAATATTGTATACCTTATAAGATATTACCTTAAAAATCACGGTCCTGTATTTCTATTCTCCCATTCTGCTATAGCTACATGATAATCTTGAAACTCACCAACAAATGGATGTACATCATGACTCATCACTTTTTGAAAGTGGCACATTTTCTGCTATATTTCTTCTTCCCAATAATTTTTAAAATTATAAAAATATTAAACATATGATCACAAATATAAATCACCAATAACTTCAGGAAAAAATGGTATTTTGATTTGATTTATAAAGCCTGGGCTTTGAGACAATGGTGCTAATCCTAACTCTAGCTCTGAAGAACTGCATGACTTTGGAAATGTGTTTACTTCAGTCTCTTCACTGTGAAAGGAGGATTACTCTCACTTTGTAATTATTTTGAAAAAAAAAAAAAAACTATAGATAATGCTTCAAAAATGCCTGGTTTACTGCTTGGCATTTAATAATATAAAGGTCAAACTATTTTTTGACAGACAGGCTTGTGTTAAGAGCTTTCTGCCTTTTATCTGATTTGATTTAATCCTCATAAGAACATTATGAGAAAGAGATTTGTATGGGTATCTTCCCCATTTTTTTTTTAATTTTCTGAAGAAAGGTATGTATATACTCCATTTCTGATGGTTTTGCTGAGAACTGTGCTAGAAACTGAGTTGTGTCCCCCAACTTATATGTTCCCAATTTATATGTTGAAGCCTTATGTGACTAACCCAAAATGTGACTAAATTTAGAGATGGGACTTTTGGGAGGCAATTAAGGTCTGATGAGGTCATAAGAATGGGATGGGATTAGTGGCTTTATAAGAGGGGGCAATCTTTATAAGATTGCCCCCTCTTTCTCTCTGCCATTGAGAACACTGTGAGAGGTGAATGCAAATCAGAAACGGCCTTCACCAGACACCAATCTGCTGACATCTTGATCTTAGACTTCCAAATCTTGATCTTAGCCTCCAGAACTGTGAGAAATATATGTTCGTTTGTTAAGCCACCTAGCCTACAGTATTTTGTCATAGCAGCTTGAGTAGGCTAACAGAAATTGAGATGAGATACTTTATATAATTATTTAAAATAATAATAATTATCTGATCTCATAAGTTTATTTCAGCAATCAATTTCACTTACAAATTCTACATGTTTTCAATACCTCCATCAAATAATTATTTTTCTTTTTTCTCATATATTGATCTTTCCTAATGATGTCATAAAAAAATAATGCCCTTATATTTTTATTTTCCTCAAGGGACATTGCATCCTTGAAGACAGGGATCTTCTTATTTGAACTTTTAATATTGTGAAAGCTCTAGCAGAAGCTCACTAAATACCTAATTAAACAATAATGTGGATGGAAGGAGATTAAATTTTATTTCATGTACTTTTTATAGTTGATTATATTGATAAGGAGAGGCATGTAATTTGAAAAAAAGTCTCATAACAAAGCATTTTCTGTAGTATGTGCTCATTCATATATATATTTACATATTCATATATAGAGAGATTGTATATAAATTCATATTCATATAGCTCTATATAGACATATGCAGACATATAATTTGGATACACTGAAATGTCAGAAATAGCACCCCAAGCATATCTTTGTGGGTTGCTTTTTTTTATAAATATTTATGTATATATTTTTTTTAATTTACTACTTTTAATTCCAGAGTAAAAATAATTATTAAAATTTAAATTTTTAGAAAATATTAATAGTCACCATTTTATTGAAACTACAAAATAACAATAAAACACAGAATTTCAATCCCATGAAGTGATAATCCAGATTACATGTCAAGTCATCTGTCAAATTCAGTGACACTTTCTGATTCAAAGTTGTTTTAGTCGTATTTCATTAAGTTTGATAAGATAGAAAAACTGTATGAAACACATTGAGGAAGTTACAATGCATTGATTGTTTATTCACCAAAAAAATCTTAATGAATCTCTCATGATGTTTTACTTTTTGGAAAATAAAGGTCAGAATATTAACTTTGTATCTAGGTAACATATTAGTTTAGAAGAGGCAAAGCAAATCTGTTATTTGAGAATTAATTCTCAAGAATACAGTTTAAGATCAATGCCACTAGATATTAGTTTAAATTATTTAGTTCTTTTAAAATGTATTCTCTATAGATATATAATACTGAAAGTCAAAAATTTAAAATCGGCCAATTAATTTAAAACCAGAGTAAGGTATTTAAACAAAAAATCAATAATTAGCATACGTATTCTGTTTTCACCATATAATGTTTTTAAGGAATGTATAAATAAATAAAAATACTAAAGCATTTACCACATTTGAAAATAATTTAAACTATTAACTCAATTTAGAAGTACAATATAGTATTCTGGATAAGAAAACAAAATCTAAAACAGGTCTATCTAACAACAAATATTACAGCCAGCCTTTGTTGACTATGTGTCATCAAACAAGTTTTCTGCTCAATATTTTTTGTTTTTGTTTGTTTGTTTTCTTGATAAGTTATTTAATTTTTTCTCCAACTCTATTTTCTCATCTCTGCAGTAGAGATGATATGATAGTTACCTCATGAGTTATTTTAGATGACTAATGACTTTGAATGTGAAAGTAGAATAGTAGCTGGCACATAATGTGACCTATATTCATATCAACTGTCTTTATTATTAATATCAGTCAATCACTGTTTAAATAGTATAGTACTCTATCACTGTCACTTTTATGCCTGATTGAATTTTTATGCTAATAGTGCCAAAAATATCCTGTTCTGGTCACTTTCTTTGGTACTTTGCTATGAAGGACTGGCATCAGTAGATGATTCAAGCATGTGCTACTGAATAAGGCTTATGATACACTTACCTTGTCAACCTTATTTAAATTTTATAAATTCCTGTCTTTAAAATAATACTTGAAATTGGTAGCTGGCTATTTATTCAAAATTCTCTCTACTTTTATTTTTCTGCAACTGGTTCCAAATGAACTACAGCCTTAAACACAATAATGTCAGATTAACATCTCATTCCACGATGATTCTCTTCACTCCTCTTTAATGTGGTAAGAAATGCTATAAATCCTTTCTCTCAAAACATTTTCTAGTAATTCTTTCTCTCCTTACTCATGTATAATTTATTCACTTGTTCTGCTTTAACTAAGCATTTGATAGTGTTAAGTAAGTTTGGGTGGCAGGATAGAGACACTATAAGACTATAAGTGGATCCATAATACACAGATGTCTCCAGCCTTAAAGGTTACTCTTCTCTGAACATGAAATTTACTTTTCTACATTGTCTTTTGAAATGTTCTGATGTTTCATACCTCCTTTGCTGACTCTCTTCCCAACAAACAATACTCATTTGTAAGATCCTATGATGTTTCAACTTTTCCAATGAAGGTTTTTATTTCTCTAGGCATTTTAATTGCCTTTTTCTTTTTCTTGCACTCAATGTCTTTGGTACATAGCCCTATTTTAAGATGTAAACATTTTGTGTAATTATAGATGTAACTAAGTATGTTTTAATAATTGCCCAGTCTCACCAAAATACACATGTTGAATTATATACTTGTTTTTATCCTCTGCTGGCTCTGTGAGTATCAGAGAATTCTGTTTTTACTAGTTGTCTGTGGAAGTTTAGCTGGAAAGACTGACTGAACAAAGAAGTTTGACTAGACTGGCATTACTTTCACAATTGTCTTTTGCTCATTCTGTAAAATGAAAGTTGACTCATCTAAAATCAAGATGCTCATTTGAATGGTGCACAGATGTTAGCACGACTTCTACAGGACCCCTTGACTTTGGTCCCAAACTGTGCTTGGTCAATTCCCCTTCCTCATAACTCATCTCCAGCTTCCTTCAGTTCATTTTCTTAACCTATATTCCATTTCATCCCTATTTCAACCCAGATGATGCATGTCTATTTTCCAGGGAACCTGGAGCAATATTATAACTTCTTTCTATGCACCCTTTGTCACAGCCCTGATTTATTTAAACATTTCTTTACTGTATTAAAGAGTCAGTATTCAAAGTATTATATGAACAGGTTAAAACCAAACATTGTCTTTATTGTTCCACCTCCTATATAGATGTTAGTTTTCTCAAGGAATAGTGGATAATTATGAGTGATTGGAGAAGAACCAAAAAGATAAAAAGTGAGAAAAAAGTTCCATAATTAATAATTCAAAGTATTACTTGCTATACAACCATTTATATGTTTATCATAATGCCTATACTGAAAAGTCGTTCTGGTCAGAAACTGTATCATATTATATAGCACAGCTTATACAATGTCTGACTTTCTCAGAGAAAATATAGAAACACCTCATTCAATGAATAAAGTTAATCTGCATTTCTATAATTTTTTGCTTAAATTTATATATTTTTTTGATTTAAATAAAAAAATTGTAAAACTTTTAAAAAATAAAATAAAAATGAAATATGTAATAATAACAGACCAAGGACCTTGTAGTCTTATGATTCAAAGACGAGAAACATCTTCATCAAATTCTATAATAAATGAAGCTTGCTAGAAAAGCTGTCATATGCTGTTCTCTTCTGCATTTTCAGACAGCCAAAAGCTCTAGTTAGTGGGGCATTTTGGCAGCTATTCTTTTCCATGATTCTTTTCTTTGTGATGTCTGAGTGTCTTGTCCTTACATACTTAACTGACAGTAAAATGGTCATTATGTTTACAGACACCAAGCTCCCAGATCTCCTACTTAGAACTTCCTCTGCCCATAATTTATTCATCATTTGTCTTCCTTCTGGTTCTTTTTCCTTCTGATCTTTCTCTTCTCTCTGTCATAGATGTATGCACACACATACAATTACATTTTTAAAACTTTATATATTTTAACTGATCTCTCAGTTAATCGGGAATCACAAAATCTTAGAATCGGAGAGGGAGTTAATTTAGTCAAAATTTCCACCTATATGTTGTTATAAAGTATAGTCAGAGCCAAACGATTCATATTTATTATATATAATCTTCACAACAATCCAAGATAATTTTAAACTATTTTATATATGAGAGGATGAGGCTCAAATAAGTAAATAACTTCTCCAAAATGACCTGGGAAATGGTTGCTAAGCTAGTATTTGAGTTCAATACTATTTAAATTCAAAGTCCATTGCCTTTCTATTAGGTTAGAAGAATTTTTAAAAATATTTTAAATATAGCTAAAATACAACATTGTATTACTTTCAGGTGTACACCATAATTATTCAACATTTATATACTTAAACAAGTGATTACCATATGTCCAGCAACCATCTGACACTGAACAACATTATTTCAATATTATTGACTATATTTCAGATGTTGTACATCACATCTCCATGACTAATTTGTTTTATACCTGGGAATTTGAAGCTTTTAACCCCCTTCACTTCCTTCCTCCCCTTTTTCTTTCTAATTTTTCAATTGCAGTTGACATTAAGTATTATTTTATGTTAGTTTTAGGTGTACAGCATAGTAGTTAGACATTTATAGAATTTATGCCGTGATCCCCTAATTAGTCTAGTACCTACCTGGCGCTATACATAGTTATTGCAATATTGTTGACTACATTTTCTACACTGTAATTTATATCCCTGTGACTATTTTGTGAATACCAATCTGTATTTCTTAATCTCTTCACCTTTTTCATCTAGCCCTCCCATCTTCCTCCTTCTGGCAGCTATCAGTTTGTTCTCTGTATTTATGAGTCTTTTTGTTTTGTTTGTTCATTTATTTTGTCCTTTAGATTCACATATAAGTGAGATCGTATGGCATTTGTCTTTTTCAGTCTGACTTATGTCACTTAGCATAACATTCTCTAGGTTCATCCACATTGTCACAAATGGTAAGATTTCATTCTTTTTTTTGTGGCCAAGTAATATTCCATTGTATATATGTATCACTTTGTTTTGGATTTCTTTGTATAAATACCCATAAGTAGAATTGCTAAGTTATAAGTTAGTTCTATTTTTTAATTTTTTGAAGAATCTCAAAACTGTTTTTAATGTTGGCTGCAAAATTTGCCATCCCATGATCAGTGTATAAGGCTTCCCTTTTCTCCGCATCCTTGTCAAAACTTGTTGATTTATTGATGATAGTCATTCTGACAGATATGAGGTGATATCTCAGTGTGGTTTTAATTATGCATTTATCTTATAATTAGTCTTTTTATATGTCTATTGGCCATCTGTATATCTTCTTTGAAAAACTGTCTATTCAAACTTCTGCCCATTTTTAAAAGTAGATTTTTGGGAGGTGTTGACCTGTATGCATTTATATGAGTTTATAAATATTGGATATCAATCCCTCATCAGATGTATCATTGGTGAATGTCTTCTCCCATTCAGTGGACCATATATATATATATTTTTTTTTTTGATGATTTTTTTTTGCTCTGCAAAAACTTTTTAGTTTGATGTATTTATAATTATTTATTTATTTTTGTCTGTTTCCCTTGCCCAAGGAGATACATTAAAAAATATATTACTAATACTAATATTAGAGTGTTTACTACCTGTTTTCTTCTAGGAGTTTTATGGTTTTAGGTCTTACATTTAAGTGTTTAATCCATTTTAAGTTTATTATTGTATATGGTGTAAGAAGGTGGTTCGGTCTTATTTATTTATTTATTTTGTAATATTTTGTCATAGAAAAAAATGTCCAGATTACTTTTTTCTTATGGTTGTTTGTACTGATGTTTTCTGGAGAGATGTCCATTAGTCTGTGGCTTCTTGTTTCTAGGATTGGTGTTAAGAGAGAAAGACGTTGCAACTGAGCTTTGTACAGACTGGACAAAGATGCTTAGATGTTTGTACTGCTTGACTTGAAGAAAATTAAGAATAAATTAGATTATCATCTCTCTAAAATATAATGCACAAGGAAAAAACATTGTGCTTAAGCATTTATGTTATTTATACTTCATTAAAAAGGGAAATCTTATAACTAGGGGATGACTAGGGGAATTTAACATGTGTGACTACATTATAACAAGAATCTATAATAAATATGATAAATAATAATTTTATACAATGTACTTATTTTCCTTTCAAGACAAATTTTCACTTCAATGTCTTGTACAAAAGAAAATAAATATTTTATATGATTTTTCTGTGTTTCTTATAATCAATTTTATTGAGATAAATATGCATAAGATAAATTACATAACTTGTGGTGGAAAGTTTGACAATGTATACACTGGTATAACAATCACCTCAATCAAGATAAAAAGTAGAAAGTTGCCTCATGCCTCTCTGCAGTCAATCTTTCTCAACTCTCTGCCCCTGGTAATCTTTGAGCTGATTTCTTTCACTGTATATTAGTTTTGACAGTTCTAAATATCCATATCAGTGGAACTACAATGTGTACTCTTTTGTGTCTCCTTTCAGTCATCATAATGTATGTGAAACTCACTCGTTATTGTACATATAAGTAGATAATCCCTTTTTTTTATCACTTAGCAATATTCCTTTGTGTGAACTTATCACAATTTGTTTATTTACCTGTTGAAACTTGAGTTCATTACAGTTTAAGAATATTATGAATAAACTCATTATAGATATTCTGGTATAAGACTTTTTGGGTACATATGTTTATAAGTTTCTGAGGTAGGTACTTGACAGTGAAATGGATGGGTTATATGGTAATTGCATGACTAACTTTATAATAAACTTCCAAACTGATTTCCAAAGTAGTTGTACAATTTTCACACTCCAATAAGCAATGTAGAACATATCAAATTGCTCCATGTCCTTGCCAACCATTTTTATTATAGTAATTTTAACATGTGTAAAATGACAATTGCATTAGATTTTAATTTCATTTTCCTGATCTCTAATGGTTTCAAACATATTTTTAAACCACTTTGTTGAGGTATGATTGACATTCAAAAAGCTTGGCATATTTGATGTATACAACTTGATGAGTTTAGAGATAAGTATATATCCATAAAACTATAAGCACAATCCATGCCATAAACATATTCCTCACCTCCAAAAGTTTTCTCTATCCTCTTAATTATGGTGATGATGATGATGATGATGATGATGATAGAAACACTAAACATAAGGTGTATCCTCTTAACAAACTTTTAAGTATACAATAGAATACTATTAACTATAGGCACAATATAGCACAATAGATCTCTAGGACTTAGTTTTTTTTAATTTAAATTTTAATTTTTTTCAATTACAGTTGACATTCAATATTATATTAGCTTCAAGTGTACAGAATAGTGGTTAGATTTTTATGTCACTTATGCAGTGATCCCTCCCCAGCTCTGATAAGTCTAGTACACATCTGGCACCATATCTAGTAATTGCAATATTATTAACTATATTCCCTATGCTATATTTTACATCCCTTCAACAATTTTGGAAGTGTCAATCTGTACTTCTTAATTTCTTCACTGTTTCACCCAGCTCTCTAATACACTCTCCGATCTAGCAACCATCAGTTTGTTCTCTGTATTAGGAGTCTTCCTGTTTTGTTTGTTCATTTTGTTGTTTAGATTCCACATGTAAGTGACATTATGTGGTATTTGTTTTTCCATGGTATAACTAAAACTTTGTTCCCTTTGAACATATTTTCATTGTGTCGACCATTGATTTCTCTTCCGTGAAGTGTAGAAGTAATCTGCTCAGCAATTACTGGTTTATTTATTTATTTTTTTACTAATGTTCTTTAGCAGTCTGTTATATATTTTAGACATGTGTCCTTTGTCTGATATTTGAATTCAAAATATATTTTTTTTTCATTTGTAGTTAGCTTTTATATTTTTTACTAGTATTTTTGAAAAAGAAAAATGTATAATTTTTACAGTCAAACTTATCACTTGGATAATTTTTTAGTCTAAGAATTATTTTGCAAAGATTTTTCTCTTGTGCTTTCTTTGTAGAAATATTTTGGATTTCACTTTTACATTTAGATCTATAATCAATTTAGAGGTAATTTTTCAGAATGGTATGAGGTTGGGATTAAGAATGTTTTATTAATATTATGGATATCTGATTCCTCACCATTTGTTGAAAAGAATATTCTTTGTCTTTTGAATTTACTTAGCAGCTTTCTGGAAAATCAATTGGCCCTAAACTTGAGACTTATTTCAATGTACAGCATTGTGTTTCATTGATTTTTATCTCTTTTCACCATTATGTCACTGTCTTGATAACTGTAGCTTTATAGTCTTGAAATTGGATTATGTAAATCCTTTAACTTTACTCTTTTTATGTTCATTTTAATTATTCCAGGTCCACTGAATTTTCATATGAATTTTGATACTAGTTTGTCAAATTCTCCAAAAATAATTCTGCTAGGGTTACATAGAATTTATTGGTCAATTTGTGGAGAATTTATAATGAATATTCCAATTCATGAAATATTCACTATCTTACCCTTAATATGACACTATCTGATATTTTAATAGTTGTTCTCTACAAAATCGAGATTATTTTATTTTTTAATTTTCTCGGTGGTTATATCATGAATACTGAATTCACGTTTAATTTTATCATAAATGTGTTAAATTTTGTTTTATCTTTTAAGATGACCATATGTTCATTTATCTTATATTTTTAAATATATTGATTAATTTCATATGTTTAACCTTTTATTTCTGAGATAAAACTCAGGGGGTTATGATATTACTAATTTTATATTGCTGGATTTTATGTAATAAAATTTTGTTGAATGTTTGCATCTATGTTCTTTAGGTTTATTCTTTTATCTTTGTAATGTATGTATCAGACTTTAGTATCATGTTTGTGCTGACTTCACAGTGAGTTGTAGAGTGTTCTCTTCTTTGTTTTATGAAAGAGTTTGCATAAAAAATTACCTAAAAGTGTCCCTATATTTCTTTTTAATATTCATCAATGAAAATATCTTTGCTACATGTTTTCCTCATTGGGAGGTTTTAATTTTTCCTTTAAATTAATATTATATTTATTTAACAGAAATATGACTATTTATTTTTAAAATGTGTTCTTGAATTATACTTGCTAAGTGTTGTTTTGTAAAGAAATGTGTTCATTTTAAATGAGTTACTGAATGTATTTTAATAAATTGTTCATTATAATCCCTTAATTTCCATAACATCTATATTAATCATTCCTACTCCATTTTTGGTATTAATAGTTTTTCTTTTTTTTTCTTGATTATAATCTGTAGGTATACAACAATTTTATTGATTTTTTAAAGAAAAAACTGACATAAAATTTTCATAATTTTTTTTAATTTCATTGATTTCTGCACCACCAGTATATGTAATGTCTGCAAATGTCACATAAATCAATCTTATTGGTAATTTTGAATCAGATGTTCTATAACTTTACTGGATTTTTTCTACTTCTTTTATTACTTACTCTAAAATGAATGTTAAAATCTCTACAATTATAGGTTTTTCTCTTCTTTCCTTTATTTTTATTTTTTTTATTTTTCCTTTATTTGAAGCTTTTGTCAAATTATGTTTTCATGAGAGATTGATGCATTTATAATTACACATATTGCTTTCTATTTTTCAAAATCTACCTTTTATCACTTTACTATAATCACATAAACTTCCATGTGTCTTTTATTTAAATTTATATATCTTTTAACTTTTTTAACTTCATCCTATTTTTGCTTTTACATTTTAAAGTACAAATGTCACAGACTCCTTCCTTGATCAAACTTCAGGATCCTCTGAGCACTTTTCTTGACTAGGCCTCAAATTTGATACTGTCTTGTCCTTGACATGCCCAGGCCAGTTTTAGTAAAGAATACTTCTAAGTTAGTTTAGCAAGACTCCTCCCACTCTTGATAATTTATCAAGTTACTCATTTCCTCTATTGATGTCTAAATCTTTGAACTGCCTTTAACAATAAACCTCTTCAGCCAGTTTATCAAGAATATTCCTACTCTTGATATATCTTCTTAGTAACTTTCCTTCCACTGACTCCCTCATTCTACTCATTGGCTATAAATCTTCAGCTGTCTTTGCTATATTCAGATTTGAGTTCAGTTCTATATTGAAGTCTGTTTCCCATACTGCAACAGATCAAATAAAATCTATTTTGCCATTTTTATCAAGTGTCTGGTATAAGTTTTATTTTCTTTTCTTCACATATTGTATAAATTTATAACAGGAACTTGGTTTTGTAGACACTCTTGGCCTTCTGATTGGAGATTTTAGTCTATTTGCAATGTAATTACTGTGAAAATTCCATCTTACTTTTGCTTTTCCATTTTACTTTTCTGTTTTTGTTTCTCAGTTGTTATCTTCTTAAAACTAGGGGTAGGCAGTGATGAATGTATGATTTCTGAAATTTTAGAAGATTCAGCTGTATGTTAAAATAAAAGAATTAAAGAAAAACATTGAGTAAAAAGGCAATTTATTTAAAGTTCATATGTCCACCCTAATTATATCCTTACAAATGTAACCTTAATTTGTTTTTTCACAAATCACACATAGCTACTGCTGTTCTTTTGAGAAGGGGCCCATTGTACAGTACAAAATATGATTTATTTGCAATTTAAATTATTTTTCTTTAAAAGCAAAAAATAATACTAATAGCGCCTATTATGGGTTGAATTGTATCCACCAAAAATATATGTTGAAGTCTTAGCACCCAGTACATTAGAGTGTGATTTTATTTGGAAACAAAATTATTTTAGTTATAATTAGTTAAAATGAAGTAATACTGGAGTAGCATAGACCCTTAATCCAACATGGCTGGTTTCCTTTTAAGAAGAGACACAGAGACAGAGACACATGAGGAGAGAACAGTAAGTGACAATGAAAGCAAATATTTAAGTGCTGCAACGGCACTTAAACTTTTCTTGTGAATTGTTGGAAAACCATAAGAAACTAAAAAGAGACAAGAAAGAATACTCCCTATGGGTTTAAATGGGAGCAATGCCTTGTCACCATCTTTATTTTGGGCTTCTAGCCTCCAGAACTACAAGACAATAAATATCTGTTCTTTAAAGCCATCCAGTTTGTGGTACTTTATTTTGGCAGTCCTAGGAACTAAGGCAATCACATTTGTCTTATTTGTCAAAACAGATCTAAAGAGTTGTATGTAGTAGAAACACTATATTCAATTTTCTAAGTAATTTGGAAATTGAGAGTATGTATGTTGCATATATGTATTGCTCATATATATATATATTTTTTTTCTATAAATTATAATTTGGCATCTTGGAGCTTTGTGGGCCCAGGGAGACTCTGTTCCTTACAGAGCTAGCTAATTCCTTGAGAGTATGCTTTTGATACGCAAACCAATCAATCCAGAATCCATAATGCTAACCACCTCCTTTTTCCACTTCTCACATACCACATCAATTTTCCTCCTGCCCTAAATCACACCAGGGCCAGGTGCTAGACAACTAGACAGCACCACTATAGTCAGAGCCCACAGAAATTATTCAAACTACCACATCCTAAATTAACTTGGTGCATCTACCCTGCTTCCCTCGTTTCTTCCAGTGAAGACCTCAATAAAGGGTCTGGCCCTTGCCTTTCCTTGGCTCCTTCTGCCTTCTGACTGGTCCAGGTGCTTCCCCAGGTAGTTCTACATGGCATGATGTGCTTTTTTGGGGGGAGAGGGGGGTGGGAGTAACTGTAAGTAATAAACTCTAACATTAAGGCAGTTTTCTGTATTTGTCATCTTACCATTCCTGATTAAAACAAAACCCTGGTACATTTTAAAATGTGCATTCACTTTTCTGATATAAATGAACCTACAGTAGTCCCCCTTTACTCAAGTTTTTGCTTTCCACAGTTTTGGTTACCAGCAGACAACCTATGATCTGAAAATATTAAATAGAAAGTTCCATTAAAAGATAGTATACACAGGGTTTGATATTACCTGCCATTTTGGGAATCTACTAGGGATCTTGAAATATATCCTTTCACATAAGGAGAATTACTGTATTTGGTATTAATACTGATAAAACTAGGGCCAAAATTACATGTCTTTGAAAAAAAATGCTGAATGACAACATATACTTTTATCTATAATTATAATTTTTCACAAAATTTTTATCAATAAGAAAGACAAATTTCAATTATATTAGGAACTTCCCCAGGCTAGAAGATAGAACCTTAGTTTTAGTTTGTTTGCATTCTTCATTTCTGACTGGTTCTTTTTTTATATTTTTTATCTCTTTGTTGAAGTTCTCACTGAGGTCATTGAGCATCCTTACAACCAGTGTTTTAAATTCTGCATCTGTTAGATTGCTGGTCTCCATTGCGTTTAGTCTTTTTCTGGAGCTTTATTCTGTTTCTTCATTTGGGACATGTTTCTTTGTCTCCCCATTTTGGCTGTCTTTCTGTGTTTGTTTCTATGTATTAGGTAGGGCTGCTACATCTCCTGGTCTTAGCAGAGTTGCCTTATGTAGTAGGTATCTTCCAAGGTACTACAACAAATAAGAAACTGATGTATAACAAGGAAACTTACCACTCAGAAAGAGACAATAAGTGAGTGTTGTCATCCTTTTACATGAGTTTAGTAATGAAACCTCACCTCTCTTCCCTGTCTAGTAACATGTAAATGAAGTTTTAGTCTACAGAAGAAAGGGGATTAAATAACTTGCCTAATATTCTACAACATGATTCTGTCAAAGTTTCTAATTTCTTTATCAAAGCTGATTTTATAATAATTTAAATGTTCTACTTCTTTCTGCCAAACTTCACATAATTCAACTGGGATGTAATTCCTATAAGGTAAATATAGAAAATGATATAAATAAGAATGCTTCAAATAGGTTAACCTTATGTTTTATTTCAAATGCCATTTCATCTCTTCTCAAGTACTTTGAATGGTATAGATTTTCAGCACCAAGATTATTGCATATGAGTGAAGAGAGTACTATTTGAATCAGTGAACACGGGGTTTAGTTCTGACTTTTCCTCAACTATGTAGCTGTATAATATGAAACCATTCATGTAACTTTATGCACTTTGATTACCTTAAGGGTCAACTAAGGATATTAGATCAATAAAACCTAAAATTTCATTAAATTACTATATTTTATGACTGTATGTTCTTTGATTATTAGCAATTATAATCTCTGATGCAAGTTAACATGGAATTATAATCATTCAAATATAATTTTGTACTTTTAAAATTCTTAACAAAATAAGGCTTTTAAAACCAAACAGTGTATAACGGCTATTGTCTACGTCTTTAATGAGGTGAGAAAAAAGATGAGTCAGGAAATTTCCCTGGCAGAGTTTTTATGTTCATGGACTTCTTTCATTTAAGTTTTAAAGAACATCACTGCTGCAGTGATATACTAGAAATATGGAAGTTGATAATTCTTAATGAGCAAATTTTGAAAATTAACACATTAAAGTATATTTTATTATATTAAAATAAGTTTGCATTGTAATTAAAATGGTTTAAAACTAAGCTCTGGAGTCGAACTGGCTGAGTTGGATCCCAGAGTCCACCATTTTTTAGCAGTGTGACCTAGGGATAAATTAGAAATGCTTTTCAAACTCATTAAATATTTAATTTTTTATCGGTCAGTCTTCTTGAGTTGTAATTTATATACAGTGCAATTCACGTTTTTTAAATATACATTTCTACGAGTTTTGACAAGTGTTAAGTTCTGTACTCTTCATTGTAATAAAGGTATACAATATTTCCTTAACCTGACATATTTTTCTTATAAAAGCTTCCATTCATTTAAAATTCAAAAATTGCAAGTTAACCTTAAAGCCTAAATGCTCCACTTCCATAGTTACTTCCTCACATGTTATCAACAAGCCAGTAGTGGGGCCCCTTAGCAGCTGAGCTGCTGAGTGCTTGTCAGTGGCAACAGATGAGATGACGACATCCTGTCACAACTTGCTTTATTCTTATATTGAAACTACTGTACTTCTAAAAACAACTTCTTTTGTATTTGTCATAAGTAAGTGGCTTAAAAATTTAATTTAAGTCATAAACAAATGGAACTGGAAATAATATTAAACCAATATATAAGACATAGATACATGCATATGTCAAAAAGATCAGATTAAACATATACGGTTTATTATGCATAAATTATGCCTCACTAAAGCTGTTGTTTTAAGAAGACATATAAATGGGTATGCACTAATGGATATACTCCATATAGCCAAAGCTTTAAGGAATTTGTTTCTGAGAGAAACACCAGCATAATTGAGAAAGCCAGTGGTGATGGTAGAAGGCTTTATTAGAGATTGAGCTCAGCTAGTTATGAAGATGATAAAATCCAAAAATCATAGAGGCAAAATGGTGGCAGTTAATTATCAGAAGACAGACAGATGTAATGAGAAGCAGCTAGAAAATTTTGACTGACATATATATGTTGATAGTTAAGAGAAATGGTATCCTCAAAGGTAAGATAGATAGGCAGCCAGGAAGCGTGGTGCTGAATCCATAATATCAGAAGAAAGCAATAATGGATGATCAGGAGGCTGAGGGCAACTTCCCACAAAAGTCTCATTCTATTGCCCAGTTTCCAGGGTGAGCTGGTTTTCCAATCCAAAACCTATCAACTAAAAGAGAATTCAAGTCTTCAGGAAGAAAACTCTACAATTTTATTGCAGTGTCTATAGTAATGCATTTCCAACCTACAGTCACTTAGCTGAACCTACAAAAGGGAAAAGAGACCATACCATTTCAAAGACTTCTGGACTGTTTACAGTAATATTTGGAACCCTAAACATAATTATGGTCACTCTGTTAGAATAGGAGCATATAGGGGACAAGTAAATGAAGTCCTGTGCAAAGTCTGATACTGTACATCCACTGGCACACCCACTGGTTATTATTCCCATGTAGGAATGTATAATAGGAAAGAAAATGCTTGGTACTTTGCAGAAACCACATTTTCCATGAAGTAAGAATTATTGTAGCTGGAAAGTCTAAATGGAAAGCCTCTGAAACTGACTCAGTCTTCTGGAGAGAGCAAATTTTTGAAATAAAATACCATCTCTGATAAAACTGCAACAATTTGTGGCATCTGTAAAGATGTAAAGGATAAAGATGAGTGGTAGTGACTGTCATCATATCTCTAATTTATCAGCTTGGCCCTTTCAAAACCAAGATAGAGCTGGAGAATGATAGTGGACTACTGTAAACTTAATGGAATATTTCTTGTAAAGGATATTATCACAGTCTAAGGTACATTGTATTACTTTACATCTTCATTAGGAAGAAGGCTCAGAAACAGTTCAAATTCCTATGTGATAGAAAACTATATTTATTTACAGCCTGTCCTAAAATCATGTTACTGGCTTGCTCTCTCTCCTCAGTTAGGTCAAAAGGACTTGGACCATGTGGATTTTCACAGAATAGAATATTAGTCCATTATCTCAGTGATATCATACCATTTGAACTGGATGAGCAAAAAGGTTGGGATCCTAACTCTACAATTAATAAAGATACATCACATTAATGAAGATTTTGATGCCCAGTGGTCCAGGGTTGGAGGGGACATCTTTCAAAATAAAGTATATATTATTTCATCTCACTCCTCACACAACTGATAAGAAAGCAAATTGCCTAATAAGCTTCTTCAAGCTTTGGTGAAGCATATCTACACTTGGAAATACAGCACCAGCTCATTTACTGAGTGCTATGAGAAGCATCTTGCTTTTGTAAAGCTTGGATTGGAAAAAATGTTTTGTAGCTGCTCCACACTCTGGTGTAAGCTGTTCTGTCCCTTAGTTTATAACACCTGATAGACCCTATAATATTAAGAATATACATGATAGGAAAAGTTGCCATGTATATTTTTTGGGACATCCCAATAGGGGAACCAAAATGTAGATTTCTAAGGAATTAGATCAAACTCATATTATTTATTGCATAGAATAATACGTAATTTAAAAAGACTTTGTCTTGTTACTGGGCACTGGTAAAAATGGAGTCCCCAGTCAGGGAACATAAAGTAAACTTGTGGCCCAAATTGTCCTTCCTGCACTGAGTTCTGTCAGATTTACCAAGTCATAAGGTAGAGTGGGCCTAGGAACAATACATTATAAAAATAGAAGTGATAAATTTATAATTCAGTATGAGTAGAGACCAAAGTCATAGAAAGCTACACAAGAATATGGCTAACACTTTCATGTCATCCACCACTTTGGCTATGATTATTTTATATGTAAGGCTCCTTAGTAAATTTTCT
The DNA here is from genome assembly GCA_028627145.1 of Eidolon dupreanum. Taxonomy (NCBI): domain Eukaryota; kingdom Metazoa; phylum Chordata; class Mammalia; order Chiroptera; family Pteropodidae; genus Eidolon; species Eidolon dupreanum. Next base: position 26,365,762 of record CM053513.1, read on the forward strand.
GTCTATACATTGGTGATTCATATTTTGGAACAAATTGAAAAACACATTACAGCTTCACTCTAGTGTATCCATGAAAGAGAGTTGAGGGGAAATTCTTCCAATGGGAAGATATTCAGGTAGAATTTTTGATCATCCTGTTTGAATAAAAAGAAACATTCTTACTTTAACTCATGAACAGCAATAAGTAGCTTGGTTATGTAGGAGCAGAAAAGTTTTTCTTTCTTCTCTTTTAGGTTCTTTAATATTCTAATCATTGAATTGACATAAGACATTAACAGGAGAAAAAAAATTTGTACATATGGCAGTCCCATAAAATTATGAGACTCTATAGCAGGTAATTGAGGCTTAAATACCATCCTGAGGTAAGGAGAAGGAAATAGAGGTGTGAAGCTTCAAAGGGGAGGAAGACAATCAAAAGAAGATAGAAAAGCAAATGTTTGGTAGGCAAATGTTTGCCATGCCATGCAAATAAGTCTTTCTGATATGTAAAAAAAAAAAAAAAAAAAAAAAAAAGTTATCTCTGTTAATAGCACTGTTCCTGATACAGGTTCCCTATCTAAACTCTTTTAGTCAGTTAAATGGGAGACAAAAAGTTTCTCCTGAGTTTGCTGTACCCCAATTGTCTTCGGCTCAAAAGATTAACAAGTAAAAGTAGTGCATTCTGCTTCTCCTTAGATAGTTAGGCAGCTGAAGAGAAAACGACTGGATAATTGGAAGGAGATCAAGGGTGAAGATTATGTGGATGAACCTACTGTACTGGTAATAAAATGTAAAGATTTGCATTTTGGGTGCTAAACTCCCACAAAAAAGCATCCACCATAGAAACACTAAACAACCAATTAGGCAGAATGACAGCCAATTAAAATCATCCAGTTTATGTCATTAGCCATCCCAGTACTGGCACAATGGATTCATGAAGCCACAGTGGATTCATGACGCCATAATGGCAGAGATGGTACAATGGATTCATGAAGCCACAATGGCACAATTCCAATTGCATAAGCTCATACTTGTAACAATTGATCTGTCTTCCTGAATGTCCAGCCTGCCAGCAAGAAAGACCAAAGTGATATGATCCATCAAAGAAGTAAACTATTACTTACTGGTAAATTAATTGCATTGTTTCCCATCCACCTTGGAAGGGACGGCAATCTTATCTTGGTAATAGCTTGCTTTTTCTTTTCTTTCCTGTAAGGCTTCAAGCAGTACCACTCTTAGAGAATTACAGAATGTTTAATGCATTGACACAAAATCATTACAGTAGAACAATGAACACACTTTACAAAAAAAGAATGTGTGACATTGATCACAGGATTACAGGACCCATTGTCCCTACCACATACCACATCACTAGAAGCTTTAGAACTGACAAAGCAATAAAACAACCTCTTTAATGAGCAACTAAGTTGTAGTTCAAAGATGACATGAAACAAGGTCTTGACACTATTTCTTAGGCTGCTAAAACAGCCTAAATTAACAGCATTATATTGTTCTGTTTCTGCAATAAGTAGAATGCATGGGTTCAGAAACAAAAAGTAGATATCCAAGTGACTCTATTTACCATTACTCCAGTGGTACACAGATAATTTTTAAGGCCTGTTTTCACAACTTTGTACACTTAGAGGTCCTGGTCCTTAGAGGGACCAGGAATAGTTACTTTTTCTAAAAGAAATAGTTACATTAAATTTTGAACTGTAGGAACTAGTTTGTCACTTTAGAATTCTAATACCAAGAGCCAAAAAACAAGGAAAGAAGTTCCTTCCCTAGAAGGCATAGTTTATGAGGATGTAAGGCTTCTAATATGCAATAGAGACAGATGAGCTTAAATTTGGCAATCAGGTGATCCATTAGGATATTACTTGGCATTCCTTGACTTATTTTGACATTAAATATACAAATACTGCCACTAGGGGCTGAGAAAAGCTTGGAACTAGGGATGTGATAGACTTCTGATTTAGAACTTTAAGATGATAAATTTGGATTATTTTAAGTAAATAAGCTTGTGATAATTTATTACTTCAACAAGAAACTAATATACCATTTATTTCTCTTTTGCACTGTAGAAATTTGTGGAATGAAAGAGCTGTCTTTGATGCTTTTAAAGTGTCTACCATAGTTTATGTTACCTAGAAAATAATGAAGTAATTCTCATTATTTATTCATATTTTAGTATTAGAAAAATAGTGACAGTCTGTTTCTGTGACTCATAATTGCATACTTACAAAAATTTCCAGTATCTGAGATAAAGAATTCTATGAATAAAAACTCCTTCTCATTTTTTGAAATTACAACTTTGCTTATGACATACAATAGAACAATTATGTTTATTTCTGCATTTATCTTCCTTAAGATCTGAAAGATTAGAATTTTGCTAAAAGTTGCCTAGCAGGAACTTTGGCATACCTCCACTATATGGCATAACAACCACACTTCTAGACATTTATCCAAGATATACAAATATATATGTTCATTAAGAGACATATACAAGAATGTCCACAGCAATATTTTTTTTATAATAGTTCAAAACTGGAAATAAACAAAATGTGCATCCAATGGAGACTAAATAAACAAATTGTGGTATATTCATGCAATGGATTTCAGAAATAAAAAAATAAAACAAACTAATTACTCTTGCAAAAAAATGAGTGAAACTCAAAAATAATAGGCTGAGCAAAAGAAGCCACATTCTTACACACATGTACATATAGACACAAAACATATATTGTTATTTCAATTATATAAAGTGAAAGATCAAGGAAAAACCTATGATAATGTACATTAAAAACTGATTGCCTGAATCAGGAAGGGGTATTGACTGGAAAGATGGGTGAAGGGACTTTTTGAAGTGATAGAAACATTCTATGTCTTTTTTAGGTAATGGTTACACCATTACACTGGTATGTAAAATTTTGTGTAATTGAACAATTAATATAATAAATTTTATTATATGTAAATTTACTCCCATTAAAATAATAAGTGTTGGGGACAGTGACTAGTAATGGGGCAAAGAAGAAATTTGGGAAGTGAGATAATATTCTTTTTCTTGATTGATAAGAGTTACATTATGTGTTACTTTGTGAAAACCATTTTATATGTTTACTTTTGTGCCCTTTTCTATGTATGTGTTATACCTCAATATGTTTTCTTAAAAATTTTACTAAAAAATAAAATTTAGTCAGAGGTAACTAGTGATTTTTTTTAAACATTAAAATGTTATCAAATAAAATGTAGACTATTATTAGCAATAGAATTTCACCAAATTTCCACACTCCATTCAAAATTTTCAGTGAAAATAGTGCCAGCCATGATGACCTATTTCTCAGTAATCTAAAAGAAGGATTTGGGGCTTTAGGTAAAGAATGAAATATTTGAGTTAGACTGACGTTGGACACTGAGCATTAAAATTTGACAACCAACTTATATCTGTCAACTGAAATTAGGCTTACATAGAGTCTATGTTTATAGACAAAGTCTTCAGTCAAATCAGACTCTCCTCTTCACTCTCACATTTTATTCTTATGTATATAAATTAATATTCATGACCATCATCATTATTAAAATTGCCCTACTTATCAGTATTTTCATTGAATGTCTAACTTTACAAATGCTTTGCATGGATTGTATAATTTCATTTCTGCAATTTCAGGTGACAATATGCCATTTTTCTTAAAGTTGCCTTGTTCATCACATCTCTATAGATCTGACTGACATTTTTGGGTAGATGATTATTTATTGTTGTAGAAGGAACTGCCCTGTGTGTTGCAAAATGTTCATCAGCATCCTTAGCCTGATACTAGTAGCACCTTTACCCACATGTGACAAACAGTAATGTCCACTGATATTGCAAATTTCCCCAGGGAAGAGAGATGCAAAATCATGTCTTCACACACACACACCTTAGGAAATACTGGTGTACATTAAAGTAATGCTCATTCTCTCTCTCTCTCTCTCTCTCTCTCTCTCTCTCTCTCTCTCTCTCTCTCTCGATATAGATATAGATGATATAGATAGACATAGATTAGATATAGATATAGATATAGATTAGATATAGATATAGATACAGATATAGATGATATAGATAGATAGATGATATAGATATAGATAGAAATAGATGATATAGATATAGACATAGATAGATATAGATATAGATATAGAGCTAGAGCTAGAGATAGAGATAGAGATAGAGATAGAGATAGAGATAGAGATAGAGAGATAGAGATAGGTATAGATAGATAGAGATAGATATAGACAGGTATAGATAGATATAGATATAGATATAGTGTGAAATGGTTTATTGTGATAGTTTATGGGACAGTAACAGTAGCTCTTATTATTGTTGCTGCTCACTAAATGGTATTTCCTTTTTCCCTTGTGTTATAAAGAAGAATGTGTCTCAAAATTATTCCCCTGGTGGATAACCACTGTTACAATATGGAATAGGATATGTCATAGGCAGAATAATGGCTACCTGAAGATGTCCATGTCTTAATCTCTAGAACCTCTGAATATGTTCTCTTATGTGTCAAAATGGACTTCACAGATGTCATTATATTAAGAACATTGATATGTGGAGAGTATTCTAGATTATATGCATAGATCCAATCTAACTACAAGGGCACCTAAAAAAGTAGAAGAGGGCAGCAGAAAAGTGAAAACTCAGACATATGGCAACATGAGAAGAACTCAGTCTCAAATTTCTGGCTTTGAAATGTTAAGAAGAGGAATAGTAGTAAAGAAAAGTGTCTGGCTCTGTGAAGCTGGAGAAGGCAAGAGTACATCTTTTCTCCTAGTGACCCCAGAAGGAACATAGCCTTGTTGACAGCTTGATTTTGTCCCAGTGAAATCCATTTTGGAATTCTGATCTCAAGAACTATAAGAATGTAAATCTTTGCTATTTAAAGCTTCCAATATTATGATAATTTATTATAGTAGTGATACAAACTATTAAAAGAAGATACCCTGTGTATGTTTATTTGCTTCACCTTTTTCCCTATCTCTTTAACAGAAAATATACATTTTTTGTTTTTTGCCCTCTTACTTCTACATGATATTAGTATCCAGATTTGAGGAAGGCAGAAGTTTCCTGGAATAAGAAAAACAGTCGTAGAGTATAAAATGTATAAATTGCTTTATAATCTAATTGGCTAAAGTAATTATTCCATTCATTTAGTCAATAAATATAATTGAGCTGCTGCTAAATACTGTCATTTACTATTGGCAGAGAATATAAAATATATGACTGTTGTTTCCCTTTACAAATTTGGACTTAATGATGACAGGAAAGAGATAAGGAAATGGACACTTAAGGAGAGAGCTTTTAAACACTGTCAGGGACAATAACAGAAATTTTCTAAAGTTCTATGGGGACATGCAACTCTTCTCTAAGACATTTTCTTAAAGAAAATAAATACACACTGGATCTTCTTGTAGTACACCCTTTTCAAGCTCATTGAAAAGTTAAGTAAAATCTATTCATAAAGAATTAAATTGATTCATAGAATACAAGGAAAAGAAACAGCTCTCTTCAAGAGGCATTAAATCTACTTTCCTTAGTGGAAAAATCAAGACTAAAAGAGATGAAAATGATAAGAATGACCTTTTTAGGTCTAATCACACAAATAAATCAGCACACTGGTATGAATTCATTAATTTTGATTAAACACAGAACTATGAAGTCATTTGAATTAATTCAGTAATCACCATCAAGAAAAAGATGCTTTAGAGCTTGTTATTGAGTATTCCCTGTAATTTGCACTTTGACCCAGTCTTAAGGAAATCACAAGATCTTCAAGTGAGCCTATTTTTATACACAGAAGATCAAATCATGGAGTTGAATAAAGACTTATAGACAGTAATGGAGCCATGACCTGCCCCCATAATAAGAATAGCAACAAGGTTAGCCTGGTTTTTGACAGAGACAGTGGTTTCATATTGATACCAAAAAGGGGTTTCATTGGCAGCAACACTAAAAAGGCTTTAGAGCTGTGAGGGGAAATTTTGACATACTCCACACTCAGCATGCAGGAAAAAGGAACTTTGGAATTTTAAGATGTCAGGTAATGTTAAAGCTGACCAAACTGTAAATCATTTCAGAACTCTGATTATCAACTATATCCTCTTCCACCTAAGGCCAGTGGTTCTGAGAGGGAATGATTTGTTAGTTAAGAGCCCTATCCATGACTATAAACTTATTTTCTTTATGGAAATGAAAATTGCATTGGGGTTAAAATTTGTAAGACGATACAGCTAGTGGTAATTGTAGAAACTATTAGCTATTTCTCATATAATTTCATTGAAATAAATGAAAATGACTGTACTCCTAAGTAATATGATTTTTCCAATCATCATTTTGGAAAGCGGGTGGCCTAATGTACTGAGTGCAAGAGTGTCAGAAGACCCTCATGACAAGTCCTTATAGCAAACTAGAACTGCAAAAGATCTAAGCAAAATATACATTTTCATTCTGATTTCAACTTCCTTTGGGTTTTATTTATGAATTATCATAACAGAAAAAGTGATAATTTTCATACTGAAGAGTTGAAAGTTTTTTATAGAGTAATAATTCAAAAAGCACATAGAAGTTATTATACTTCATTTTTATAAGTCACAGAAGTTTTAATCAAATATGTCATGAAGAACTTTATTCATTAATAAAAGTGTTTATTTGAATTAATCATTTGTATGCTACGTGGATCATAAGTAGGTTGACATGAAGTTGTAAAGGCTATCTCCACAACATTCAAAATGATTGATACAATTGTTTTCAGGGTAGCATAAAAAGCACAGTAAGCCATTGGTATTAAGAAATAAAGCCTAGTTTACTTTCTCATGCTTGAAACCAGAATGTTGACTATATTGCCAGACAGAGATTATTTTGAGTGGGGCGCTGTTGATAAGAACAAAAACAGGGACTCTTTAATCCAGGATTTTGAATTTTAAATAAAGTCAAATAGATTTTTTAAAAAAATCCAAATTGTAAAATAAACACTTAGATGCATAGAGGACTGTTTAGTATTGTCTACTGCTTTATACTCTGTGGGAATGCTGTCTGCATTAGTTCTAAAGGCTGTCCACTACGATTCCATTACAAAATTCCAGTTTCTCAAACAAATACCTCTATTTCTGAGAAAGCCAAGCAACTAAGTAATCTCTGTTGTGGTGTAATCTGGGCTCCTGTGTTTTCTACAACATTCTTATTTCATTTTGTTCTGGGCTGAAAGTGTAGATGTATGTTTTAGCATTCTTACTGACTAGAATTCATATACTACAAATCCTAAGTGTGCCTATAGTTTGTGTCAATTAATTTCTATGAAAAGTTTTGCTCCTCATTAATATTTTTGCAAAATACTTGTTTCTTGCTTAGTAATGCAACCCAGGCATGCATTTTTCTGTTTGCTTGACCTTTTAACACCCCTTTAGGTTCAGTACTTTTCTATATTCTTCCAGGAAGATTTTTCCTTTGCTCAGCAATAAAGTGAAATTTGTTTGTTTATGGTTATATTCTCTCTTTTTGAAAAATATTCACTTCACAATTTGAGTCCATTTTGAAAATCAGACCCCTTCTGTGAACCATCTTAATACTTCCTTTGTAACAGCTAATTTCCTCATAGTAGCAATCACTAAAGCTTCATAATTCAGCAACAACCATTCCAATATCTTTTTTTATAAATGGGGTAAGCACTTATTTTATTCAGCGGCAAATATTTTAAAATGCTAGTTTTACACAGTTACCTATTTATTACCTTTTTGCTTTTTTACTTGAATTATTTCTAAGGTCATGGATAACAAATACTGGAAGATATAGCTACTGAGGCCTAAATAACCCAATATCAGTAGTTTTATTAGATTTTTTAAATCACATTTTTTATTTTCTCCATGAATTTGTGTCGGTTTTATTGAATTAATATAGGTTATCTTTAGTTTTCTGAAGACAATATACATATTAACATTGATAATGACTCTGTCAAAGAAAAAAATTCTGATACTTATTAAAACATTAAGGAAGACTCTTTTCAAGACTTGCTCAGGTGTCAAAACAGACTATCACAACAGGGTAGTGACATGGGGCTTAACTCTAAATACAAGAACAGTGGGGATTTACAGTTAAAGGGTAGATTGGGACATCAGTGGATGGAAAATTACCAAGAGGAGACTTCAAGGGTAGGGAGAATTCTTGCTAAAGGAACAGAATTCTTGCTCAAGACAGGCCAGGTGATCAAATATCACCTAGTGGATAGTAGAAGATGAAGAATTTGAGCAGATATTGATGGTGACCAAAAATCAAGGGTGGGGGGATGCTCTCTAAACTGACTTTGCAGGCTTTTTGCTAAAAGGACCTGCAAGGACCAAGACAGACAAGAAAGCCCAGCACTGAGTTCTAGTTGAGAAAAGGACTCAGTGGAGCCTGACAGAGTTGATTCAAAGAAAGTTTATTTCACTTAAAAAAAAATTTACTTTACCAAGAAAACTGTTAATGAAATATATTTTATTATTTCTCTCTGTTCATATTGTTAAAAAAAAAAAAAAAGCTGTTTTACTATTTATTGAATGTACCAGGCATGCCACTTACTCAGATGTTTTGTATTTGCTCTTCCTTTTTCTGAAAATCTCTTTTCCCAGGTAGGCACATGTTTCCTTTCTTACTTCTAATGGATCTTTACTTACACTCCACCTCTCTTAGATTAATCCAACTTAAAATTGCAAAAGCTTCACCTTAACCCTATACTTCTCCCTTCTTTTTGCTTAATTTTTATCAACATTATTTAAAACTATACATATATAATATACGCACATGTAACACATTATGTGTGTCTTTATTTTTTCTTGTTTTTACTCTCACATCTGTGAAAGCTTCTTGAGGGTGGGTATTTTTGGTTGTTTTACTTGTGTAATTCTAGCTCTTAGAACTTTCCTTAGAACTGTCTGCTAAAGAAAGTATTTCATAAATATTCATTGAATGAATATATGCAACTTGGTATCTTATTTACTTCAGGGTAGTTACTTAACATTTTAGGTTCTTATTCCTATTATTCTTTTATATAAAACTTGCTTTGGAATTGCATTCATAGACCATACTTTTTAATGTTTTATAGATGGGGAATCTTCAACTCTGAAAGTGCATATAATTTTATCGAAAGAAGTTAAAATCTAGAGCATTCATATCAGATAATTAAGGCATATAGTTACTCTATATCATTTGCAAGGAAAACTCAGTGTCACTAGAAAGAACTTCTGTGGCTTTAAACTCAATCATTGGGAACTGGATTTATATGATTTATTTTATATAAAGCTACAAAGCTTGTGATAACTGATTTAGAGTCATACCTCGTTGTAATTTAAGTGATTAATACGATGATTACCTGAAAGATAGGTTCACATGTACCACTATTGATTCCAAAAACATAACAAAGGAACCAATATTTACAAAGAGTGTGGAACATAAGAAGTTAAACTGAAATGTCAATCTTTTGGGCAAAAATTCTGCATACACCGGCCAGAAGTTTTGTGACTTCTCTTTTAGCTCCTAGCAATGCATAGACTAAAAATGTTCTTATAGAATTGTCATATTCATCTTGTGGGTTCTCTTGAGACTTCAAATAAATTGGTTATTATCTATTCATTAGATAAGAAAGATGGCCTGAGCACTGTCAAGAAGAAGCATTTGCAGTTAATCTGTTCATATTTTAATTATTTACATAGGAATTATTTTTTCTTTACCAAAGCAAGACAGAAAAAATATAAATAAATAGAAGATAATTATATAACCTCAAAATCATCTTGTGTCATATTTTTTTCATAAAAAATTAACAATACATTTTTATACTAATAAAAAGAGCAAGTAAAATTTAATATATCTTTGGGATTTGAAATATTTTCTGTTAGAATAAACCTCCATGAAAATTTTTATGACCGTTAAAAGAAATTTGTTCATTTTAAAGGGCTAAATTTCCACTTTGTACATGTGAAATAATTCTCCTACTCTTTTCCCACTTAGTAAACCAGAATGATAACTTACTTGCCATTATGTGAAATCTCACCTCTCATAAATCTACTATTTGAGAAATTACTATGAATGGTTTTAATATTTTTCTGGATATATATTATTTTAATCACAAAAATAATATGGACTATTATGGGCAGGAAAACTACAAATATGCATATAAACAGCTTATTAATCTTCATCTTGTACAAATACTTATAAATAATAGTGGTATTATATTTATAAAATTCACAAATGTGTAGTTAAAGAATATTAAATATTTGAAGTTAATATATGTTGACATATTCCTTCCAAAAAGGTGACATAAAAATAGATACTCTTCTTTCATTAGTGTATAAAAATGTTTATTTCTTTTTATGCAATTAAACAATATCATCATCTATATTTTTGGTTTGTCTCAATAATCTGAGTACAAGTAGACTGAAATGAAATCATTGTATTTATATATTGGCCATTTCAATTTAAAATTTAAAATAATTTTCCATCTGTAATATATTTTAATTGTATTTCTGGATTAGTTTTTAAACTATTTAAATTATTTAAATATGTTTATTTACTTTTACATAGATATGCTTTTTTTCTGTCTTACTTAAAGAGATCACACATATCTCAAGATAAAAAAGATGCTTTTTAATATGTTTCTAAGAGTTCAACTTGATTTATCTGTCAAATTTGATGTTGTATGGGAAAGAAATTAGGGCTGAACTAAATTATAAGAGTTAATATGTGGGTTTAATAAGTTAACAGGAAACAAAATCAAAATAAAAAGTCAATTGTGTGTCTATATGCTAGCAATTGATATTTGAAAATTGAAGTTAAGAAAATGCTCTTTACAAAAAAGTTCAACAACACAAAACACTCAAAAATTTTATGAAAATATTTACAAGACTTCTAGACTCAAAATTTCCAAAAATTGCTGAAATAAAACCAGCATAACTAGATAAATAAATTATGTGTAAGAATCAGAACATCCAGTGTAATAAAGATGTCCATTTCCTCCAAATAGATCTACAAATTAAATGCAATTTCATTTAAATTTTCAGTAGGCTTCTTGTAAAAATAAAAAAGCTAGTTTTAAATAAATATTTTATTGCACCTCTGCTTTCAATCTTGATTTTAAATTAATCTATTTTTATCAAGATGCTTTTAAAACCATGTTACAATAACAGAGCTTAACATTCTGACAAAGAATAGAGAAAAAGTAGTCTAATAGTTAATATTCACAAGGTTACTTTATCAAAAATGTGCTTTACTAAAAGCACAATACACAGAATAAAAGTATAGTAGGGGTATAGTTTGCCCAGATGCTCAAAAAAATGTTAAAAAACTCTAGCAGATAGTGTCAGCAGAGATAAAAACAAGATTCAATCAAAAAGTTGACATGTGCCCTTCAAACCAAATTGCTGAAAGCTGGATGAGCTATAGCAAGTAACAGAGGCCTTAGTACAAAAACTCACATAAATATTTTAATATTTCTGTGGTAGTTTCAATCAATCCCTTAGCGATGATAGTTATTTTATTTATGGGAAAATGTGCATAGGATCAGACATAAATATGGAGTAAAACATGATACCCCAAAGCTCTATGAGAATAATAGAGAAACCTGCTCACTCACTCACAAACACACTCACAAATAGGTCAACACCGAATAATTTTCATAAAAAATTATTTTTATTTTACAGGATTTGAAATTTAGATAAGTTAAATATGTTTTCCAGAGTTCTATGATGATTTGATGGTAGAACTATGGTTTGACCTTAGTTTGGTTTTAAATAGAATACACACACACACACACACACACACACACACACACGTACATATACATGTGTGTGTGTGTGTGTGTGTGTGTGTGTGTGTGTGTGTGTATATATATGTATATATTTCAGAATTTACAGGTAATTCAATCACAATATCCATCAGTTATCTTTCCATTTCAATGAGCTCATTTAAATATACAAATCTTACCTTTGTAAGAAATTGAGTGTAAATCTTTAAACAGAGAAATCTCTTTTAACAAAAGAAAATTTAATCATGTGGGTTTATTCTAATGGTCAGAAGATGATTTGGTAACAAGATTCTTATTATTATGCTTATTCAATATTAATGTTTTTTTTTTTAAATTTTCTGAGGAAGCAATATTATAGGATGCTAATGTGCTAAGATAATGAGAGGGAAGAATGAGAGTAGATGGAATATGGTCCATAGGCAAAGAACTGGCCTTAGAACCATGGATCACAAATTTGGAGTAATAGGAGGGAATAGAGAACATGTGGGTATATACACAATGGTTTTGTAGATGTGCTTCTGGGAGTACTTAAAATTTGTCTTATTTTTTTTTCTCAGTGAACTCAAAGTAAGAAGAACATAGCACACACACAGAGCACAAATAGTTAACATAGAAGACTTGAGACATATCTTGAGAAAAAACTGGGGGCAAAGTTGGCCTTTTAAAAAAAATGACCAGAAACTTGAGCCTTGGGAACATACACAACATTTTTATAATTGGTGAGAGTGGCCCACTCTGCTTAAACTGTTTGTATAAAAAAATTGTAGCTTTATGCTAACCACCTATTTTCCTACTGAGAATTTTGAAATATTGTATGTGTTAGACAGAGTATCTATATAAGTAGCACCCAATAAAAACTCCGGGTGCTGGGTGTCCAATTAGTTTTCCTGGTAGATGATATTTCATATGTATTTTACAACTAGTTACTGAAAGAATTAAGTACATCTTGTTGGACTCCACTGGGAGAAGACACTTAGAAGTTTGTACCTGGTTTCCTCTGAATTTTGTCCCATGTGCTTTGCCCTTTGCTGATTGCACTTTCATCATATGTCATAACTATGAATATGAATATATACAGAGTTTTGTGAGTCCTCCTAGTAAATAACCAAACCTAGAGCTCATCCTGGGGACGGTTGACCAAAGTCCACATGCATACACACATCCTATATATGGTTAAAATACTAAACAATCTTCATCAATAGCTTATGGTAAGAAAACTCACTTTCTCTCATTATTAGAAAAAAAAATTATCAAGTATTGTTTTACATATATACATATATATGTATATTACATGTATATACATATGTAGGTATATATGCATATATGTGTGTGTGTATATATGTATATATATAGAGAGAGAGACAGGAGAGATAGAATATTTATTTTTAAATGAGATGAAATGACCATTAGAATTTTAAATTTATTTTAATTTTAAAAATTTCTAATAAATGAATAAACATAAGACATGGTATTAATTTATAATCCGTGAGATAATGAGATTGGACTTGAAGTATTTGAGATTGTAATATACCATATCCTTATTTAGGATTAGAACTAATTCAAAATGTAGTACGGAAAATATTGGGTAAAAATATAAACTAATAACATTTTGTGTAAGGATATAAAATGTGGAATCAAATCTAGAAAAATAAAAGCAATATTTAAGAAAATAAAACTTCAATGAAAAGTATAAGCTATAGGAAAAAGGAAAAAGTGATATTTTAAACAATAGTCAAGCAACAAAGAGAATTAATAACATGGAAATCATATTTAAAGACATTTCTCAGAATTTAGGACATGAAGTCAAAAGGCTAAAAAATATAAAATAAAAGATGAATTACATAAAGCAGGGATACCCAACCCCAGGATGCTGACTGGTACCAGGACACTGTTAGGACTGGGACCGCACAACAGGAGGTGAGCAACCCTGTAGCCAGCTAGCAAAGCTTCATCTGTATTTGCAGCTACTCACCAGTGCTAGGGCTAGCATCACCACCTAAGCTCCGCCTCAGATCATCAGGCATTCGTTTTTATAGGAGCACTGGTCCCTGGTGCCAAAAAGGTTAGGGACCAGATAGAAGAAGATCTAACAGATATGAAGACAGAAGCTCAGAATAATTGAATAAAGAAACCATGACAAAATGCAATATTTGAGGAAAAATAATATTTCCAGAAACGATGGTACACTTTAACTGACATTTTTAGGAAACAGTATAAATAAATTGAAATCTGTAAACCACATAATAATAACACTACAGAATGTTAAAATTAAAGATATCTTAAAACATCCAGAATGCATAGTTTACCCATAAATAATAAATCAATACAAAAATTATCAACAGCAACAGTGAAAGGTAGAAGACAGAATAATATCACCAAAAGTTTGAGAGAATTCTCACATTAAACTTTACTCCAAGCTGAATGAAAGTGAACAAAAACAATTTATACTAAATGGAATTACATCAAAAAAGTGAAAAACTATCCCTGAGCAAATATAAAATAGAATAAAAAATCAGAAGGAAAATATGTATAAAACAAATGATAATGTTTAAGAAAAAGCTAATCAAAATATGGGGCAATTCTATGAGAAAGAAAAGAAAAGAAAGGAGTTAAAGGTCTCTAAGATACTTAAGAGGTATACATATTTATATTTTTCCTTAAATATGTATATTGCGCTTTTCAAAGCAACCAATTAACAATAGGAATATAATAAACTGGTATATAACTTTCAGCAGTCATTGATATGTTAGAGCATGTGTCTGGAATTTTATTTTTAAAATTTGTTTGTTTCCTTTGTTCTGCATTTTTTTTCATTTTTTTTTCTGTTTATTGTGGGTTACCTGTACTTTTTTTTTTCACAATTTCATTTTGATTTAGTAGTTGGACTAGGTATTACATTATACATTTAAGATTATCACACTCTAGTAATGTTTATCATTTTGAGTGAAGTGTAGAAAATTTCTATTCCTATAGGTCTTTTTACATTTTTAAATAATTGTCTTAGATATTTCCTCTACATACTTGAGAACCAAATCAAATGATTTATACTTCCAGTCTTAAACAAAATTTAGAAAACTCATGAGTTGATTATATATTTACATTGATTTTTACATTTTACATTGTGATTTTATTGCTTATGATGTTTGGTTTCTTCTTTTGTAATTATTGTCCATCTCAAAAACTTCCTTTAGCTGTTCTTTTAGGGTAGATTGTTTGATGACAAATTCTCTTGTTCCAGAACTAGAAGCCAAATCACTTACATCTTCCTTAATTAACCCATAGTCTTATTGTGGTTTTGCAGCTCTGTTTTATTCTAAATCCAACAAGTACTTACCCATCATTTTGACTCTTTTCTGGCTGAGCAAGTGTCACAGAGACTGGACAAAACACTAACACCTTAAGTTGTTCCCAATCTCTTCTGAGGAGCCATATTTCTATTATAAGCAATTTGGAGAAAAAAATATTTTTTGAAGCAGGTAAAAAATTAATATCTCTGATTTTAGGGAGAAATTTATCCGATAGAGAATTGGAATATTTTACATTAGTAGATTTGGATGATCGATGGGAGGAGATTCTTTTTTGTAACCTTCTTTGTTGTTTTTACTTCATGTTTTGCATTGCCATGATTGTTCTCATGAACAGAGTACTTTCAGTTGCTATATTATTATAAGATTCATAATATATAATACTTCTGTGATTTCGAATCTGACTTACAAACATAATCACAAGAGTTTCATCACTATAATCCTATTGCCACCAATTCAGTATATCCCAACTGATTAATTTTTCACTTTTATCCTCAATCTTCTAGCACCAGATTGTCCAAACTTCACTTTTAAATTATGCTATGGCTTTTTCAAAAAGTTATTGGTGTGACACTGGTTAATAAAATCAAATAGGTTTCAAGTGTGCAATTTAATATGTCATATGTATATTGCATTGTGTGTTCACCATCCAAAGTTAAGTTTCCTTCTGCCACCAAATATTTGACCTTCCTTAATCCTACCTACCACCTCGCTGCCTCTCCTTCTCTCTGGCAACCACTAATACACTGTCCATGTCCATGAGTCTCTGTTTCATTCTGGTTTTTTAAAAATGGTTCACTTACCGCTTTTTGGTCATATTTCCCTTAAAGCCTGTTCTTGATTTTTCTGTATTTAACCATACAGGGAGTCTGTAGTGATCTGTAGGTTAGGTATAAATCAATTAATCCTTAAAAGAAAGACCTGGGAATGAGTGAAAAAAAAATAAATAAATATTGACCTGGAATAGACCACTGGTCTTTTCTTCTGTTCATAATATACATCTTGCTTGGACCCCATAAAATAAGATGCTCGGTTAATGGTGTCCTTAATTTCTCCAGTCTATGTTTTTAACTTTAAATCTTTCTTCAAAATATTACTTTTTATGTAATATCAGGATTTTCTTTATTATTCTAGACCACCCTCTTTTAAAAGCTGACATATGAAATATCATTTCGTTAATTTTTTTATTATGAGATTATACTTTCTCTTAAATGCTGATTAGACTCGTTCTTTATGACCACATTTTAAAGCTGTAGACAAGAATGACTAAAACACTGCTAAAACTATCAAATAAATAAGCATGATTTCTTGGACACAGTGTCCTTTTTATTTAACATTTTATATGTATAAAATGTTAAACACAGTGTCCTTTTTTATTTAACATTTTATATATATACATAGTATATATTTTATATATATATCTACATAATTTTTAATGCTGCAGTATTTGGCCACGTCTTAGTTCTATGATCTTGTCCTATGGTTTGCCATTAGCAGATACAAATAATATTTAATATATTTAAATATTAGTGACTCTTTAAACTTAAATATTCTTAGTGATTCTTCCAGTCTAAGGAAGAAAAGTGAATTTTATTCTTGGAATTTTCAAGTAGCTTTTTAAAAGTATCTCACATTTTAAAAGTTGATCTAATAAATAAACATAATAGTAAAAAGCTATTAAACTGCATTTTAACAATGAGCTATATATTCAAAAAAGGGAAAGCTTTAAAATTAATCAACATTAACAAATTAAGAGTGTTTTTTTCAGTTAGCGAAGAATTTCAAACCTCTGAGAAAGATTTTATTATACATAGAATAAATTTAAGTAATAATATTTTACCAAAATTTGTTTCTTAGCTTTCTAATCACAAGATTTCTGACTTCTAACAAGTTCAAAGCTCTGGGACAATTAAACATATGATTTCTTAGAAGGTATGCACACAAAGAGCTCATTGGATATGATGCGAAGTGTTTCTTTCTATTAAGGTGGCCTGTTTCCCTCTTTTGCGGCAAGATGATTGACACTGATGACACGCGACTACACTTTTTCCCTTTAAATTGGATTTATAAGTAAAGAGCATTTCCTATTTTCCAACAGAGCTATTACAAAGTAGCAAGCATGAAAATATTTTTCTTACACAGCTCAAGATAAAAATTCAAGATCATGTTACATTTTATTTTATTTCCCTTTTTAAAATATTCTAATGGGGATAGATAATTGCTTTAGTGTGTCATGCTCTCCAACTGACATATTTCATTTCTATTTTTTCACCTAACACATTTTAACTCTACTTGTTCACAGATGAAGGAAGCAAACAGCAAATGCCCCAAAATTCTCTTTTAGCTTGGTTTATGGAAATTTCAGTAATCACTGTCCACATATTCCTTTTCCAGCACAATGGCCAAATATAAAATTTAGCTGGTCAAATATAAAGTATGGCTACAAACTTACTGATAGGCCATAACAAAAAGGGAAACTGAATGTTAGACATTTCTAATTAAAAAAAATTAAACCTTGGAGAAACCAATTTTTAATAAGATTTAGTTGAAAATTAATTTTCTCCTTGTCATTGGGAACATTTTCTCATGTTGCTTACAGGAAATGACTTTCATAATAATTTCATAACAAGTCTAAAAACCCGTTTCTCACTTCAATTCTTTATATTAACCAAAGAAATCAAGATCTCACCATTAGATATCATTCCAATAAAGTGATTCTGTGAAGAACTATACTTGTGTTCAGTGATGCACCTTAATCAGAGAATATACCTTACAATAAGAGAACATGGAAGGACTTTTCACTACCTTTACACAATCGTCTCTAAATATAACCTCTTTTCTAAGGTTTTGATAGGTCCTGGAATGCAGACAACATGAATTTATATTTTCTGACAAGTATTTTGAGAGTTTTTCCCCCCTTTGGTAAGTTATGATAGAAATATATGCTCTATAAAGAAGAGAAGTGTGTAGTAGATTTGACCTTTTTATATAAAAGCTACAGGTTTGTGGAGAGTTAAAAAACATGAGTTAAAACACGTCCTACTGAAATACATAACATGAGGGTGTTTTCTGAGTTTAGACTTTGGCAAGTGATAGGTAACAGTTTTATCTTTTTTGAAATTCCAATAAAAAGGTTTACAAGTACTGAGAAAAAAATCTGCATAAAATTACTATGGAGCTGACAACTAAGAAAAATGGAGTAAGCATGATAAAAGGAAAGCAATATTTAGTTTTAACATTCACTGAATTAAGATTTAAGGCAAAAACGTAATACATGAAACAAGGATCACTTTATATTAATAAATGTTTCAATCCTAAGTGTAGATATAATGGTCATGGACTTCTACACATTGAATAGCAGAGTAGTCCTATTTGGCATTCGGCTATCAATTTGTCATATCAAGCACACTTTAAAAAAAAAATCAGTTAAGCCTTGCTTTGAAGGATTTGAGTAAAAATTTGAATGAAAGAAAGCAGACATGGCATATACTTTATTTTAAAATAGTTAGATGATGGTATATGAGGTCTGTATTATCTTTGCATGGTTAGAATATGAAGAGAAATAGAGTTCCTCAATTGTTGAAAGGCCTTTTTAGAGGCTTTGATATGACTATGGACATTTAATAGGCAAATTGACATTTGAGGAACATTCGCACTGATCTATATAGTATGAATAAGAGAAAGTAGAGGCTGCGAAGAGAATCAAAAGGATTCTATTGCAATGGCACTTTAATAAATGGTGAAGGTTGCTATGTGCTTATAGAGATCTAAATTATAAAGGAATCAATGGTAGATTGCCATGGACTACATAAAACTAGACAGAAAAATCTTATAAATCAGCGGAGAATTTAAGTGTGATTTCAGTTCATAATTAGGAGTATATTTTATTATAAGCAGCTTCAGCCAACCACAGTTCTGATTTACCTGCAGATTTGTCTTCACTCAGATCCTGAAACATCTATGCCTGATTGCTTTTTCCATTAGAAATTATGCAGGAATAAGAAGTTAATCTGGCAAGTGAATTCTTTAAGGTTCAGTTTATTTAGTTACTAAAAAATCACATTAAATAAGATGAAATACATTTCTTGTAACTTACCACTGCTGTTTTTCAATAATATCCTGAAGATAAAGCCTCACAAAGATCCAGATCGCTTGAAAATAATTCATGAGTTTAGTTTCTTCAGGGAATTGAAAACAACTTTAAAACACATTATTATAAGGTAACTCTATATTTAACTTTGAAAACTGTCAAAGTTTGGACTGTTTTCCAAAGTGGTTGCACCAATGTACATTCCCACGAGCAGTGTGTGAGGCTTCTGATTGATGTAAACACGTAGTTACCAATAGTGGTTATCACTTGACTTTTTAATTATAGGCATTCTAGCAGGTGTGTTGTGGTATCTCGTTGTAGTTTTGATTTGCATTTTCCTGATGACTAATGATGTCAACCATCTTTTCAGGTGCTTAGTGGCTTTTTACATATCTTTTTTTGGAGAAATGTCTATTTATATCTTTGCCCATTTTTAAATTTGTTTATTTATTTCTCCATTATTGAGTTGCAAGAATTATTTATGTATTCTAGATACAAGTGTCTTATATGCTTTAAAAATATTGTCTCCCATTCTGTTGACTGTCTTTTTGCATTCTTGATTGTTGCCTTTGAAGCATTCCTCTCTTACATATATACTAAAAATAAATGAAAAATATGTCCACACAAAACTTGTGCAAGAGTGTCTATAGCAGCATTACACATAATTGCCCAAAGTTGAAAACAATTAGAAACTCTATCAATTGATGAATAAATAAACAAAATGTAGTATGTTCATAGAACAGAATATTATGAATAAATATTAATACATGCTACAAGATTAATGAACAATGAAAACAAACAAACAAACAAACAAAAACATGTAGTATATGATTTCATTTATATGAAATGTCCAAAATAAGCAAATCTGTAGAGACAAATATTAGAGTAGTGGTTTCTTAGGGCTGGGGTAGGGGAATTCAGGGAAATGAGAATGATAGTCAAGAATATAGGCTTTCTTTTTTAAGATTATGAAAATGTTCTAAAATTGACTGTGGTAATAACAGTACATATCTATAAATATTCTAAGAAACATTGAATTACACGGTTTAATCGAGTGACTTGTATGGTATGTGAATTACATCTCAATAGAGTTATTAAAAACACACAATCAGCTGAGGTTATAATAATCCTGGTTTTACCTACCTGTGATGGTATGATGTGGCCTGAAGGCATTAAATAATTTGCATTTACTTATCTATATACCTATATATGTATATACCAGTGTAGACATTTGTAAATATATCTGTTAGACTGACAGACTGAACAATTACATTCAAAGTTCTGGTTCTCAGAGCAGGCAGACAGGAACACACACAGTCCACTTACTAGTGTTGTTGATCTTTTGGTCCATATATAAATCCTTAGAAAACTATTCAGTAAATGTTTGGAGATCTCCAGAAAAATTTTACTCAAGTACATTTTTATACGTATTTTTTTTTAACTTGACAGAAAATTATAGCTTTCATTGCAGAGTGATCTAGCTATGCATGTTTTGGTATATAATTTTTTTTTTGAAAATTCGTCTCTACAATGTAATCCAAAATACCGGTGAAAAGAGATAAGGTATATTAAATTTTAACAGAAAAGAATTCTTCTGTAAAATAGCAAAGTTTTTTTGTTTTATTTTATTTTATTTTATTTTTATTTTTTATTTAATTTAATTTTATTTGACTTTGGTTTTCAGTTACTGAAACTGAACATGTAGATATTCAGGATAAGCAGTCAACTTCTTTTTAATTAAGTCTACTGATGACCCCTAAAATAAACACACATGAACACAATGACTAACTGATCTAGATAAAGCCAGTGATTTAAAAATATGTTAATTGTACCTATTCAACAATAAAGGAAACATCCACATACTATGACACCAAAAACATGTTTATAATATTGAGAAACCAAAAGACATTTAATAACATTTTTAGATACAAAGAATAGTTTTTTGGTAATAGCTAAAAATCATTTCCCTCTAAGCATTTTTTTTATACACTGTGCTAAGTTCTTTTAGTTATTTATACTTTTAGCCTTTGTAATAATCACATTAAATTAACACTATTATAGCACTTATTTTACAAATAAGAAGGATGAAATTCAAAAGTATAAAATAAATTGCCCACAGTGACACAGCGGCAGTCTAGGTGGAACCAATATTCAAATTAAGTGTGACTCCTGAGTCTATATATCTAAACTGACAAGTCATGACATGTCTCTATGTTATATACAAAGAAGTAGAAATTTTGATCTGAAAAGCATTTATAGACTATATTCCAAAAAAATGGCACAGATTTGCAAAGCTTCTAGCAATATTACATATTGTGAAAGGTACTACTAGAGTATCTGCCTAACAGGTCAAAGAAAAACTAAGTAACTACAGATAGAAAATTGACATAGAACAAATTATTTATCCCCATTTACTTTTTTGTTTTACCTATTACACTTATATTGTAATTCCTCCAAACTCATTACTATTCTATAACATTAAGGCAGCAGTAGACTGGAAAAAAAGAACCACATTTAGCCCTGGCTCTGCCATTTGCTAACTGGATTACTTAGGAGTTGTTCTAAAGGTTCCAGCCAAGGGGCAAAGTAGGTAAACATTGTGCTCACCTCCTCTCATGACCACATTAAAATTACAACTAAATTATAAAATAATCAAATTGGAGAACCATCTGAGGACTAGCTGTACGGAAGTCCTATAACTAAAAATATAAAGAAGAAGCAACATGAGACTGATAAGAGGGGCAGAAATGCAAAACAGGGGACTGGCCCCACACTTACATATGATGGTTGAGAATTAGGAGGTATTCTCAGCTGTAGAAGTACCTCCTAAGGAGCAATACGTTCCAGCCTCATACTGCACTCCTCAGTCCAGAGCACCAGTGCCAGGAAGGTGAGCTTCCACACATTTGGCTATGAAAATCAATTGGGATTCTGTAAATCAATGAATTCAATAAAGTAACAGGATACAAAATTAATATCCAGAAGTCAGTTGCATTTTTATACACCAATGATGAGCTATCAGAAAAAGAAATTAAAAAAAAAAAACAATCCTATTTACAATTGCATCAAAGACAATAAAATACCTAGGAATCAAATTAACCAAGTAGGTAAAAGACCTGTTCCTGGAAAATTATAAGTCATTGAAAAAATTTGAAGAAAATACAATTAAATGGAAGCATGTACCACGCTCAGAGAAAAGAATTGACATCGTTAAAATGGCCATATTACCTAAAGCAATCTATAGAGTCAACATTATCCCCATCTAAATTCCAATGGCATTTTTCAAAGAACTAGAATAAATACCCTAAAATTTGTAAGGAACCATAAAAGATCCCAAATAGCCATGGCAATGTTGAGAAAGAAGTACGAAGTTCGAAGTATAATGCTACCTGATATAAAACTGTACTACAAGGCTAGAGTAATCAAAACACCATGTTATTGGCATAAAAACAGATACATAGATCAATGGAACAGAATAGAGAGTCCAGAAATTAATCCATCCCTCTATAGTCATTTAATCTATGACAAAGGAGTCAAGAATATACAATGGGGTAAAGACAGTCTCTTCAACAAATGGTGTTGGGAAAACTGGACAGATACATGCAAAAAAAGAGAGAGAGAGAGAGAGAGAGAGAGAGAGAGAGAGAGAGAAACTGGACCACCTTCTTATACCACATACAAGAATAAACTCAATATTTATTAAAGACTTAAATGTAAGATCCATAACCAAAAACTTAGGTAAAACATAGACAATAAACTCTGACATTGCTCTTAATAATATATTTTTTTCTAATATATCTCCTCGAGCAAGGGAAACAACAGAAAAATTAAATGGAATTGCATCAACCTGAAGAGTTTTTGCATAGCAAAGAAAACCATCAACAAAATAAAAAGACAGCCTCCTGAATGGAAGAAGAAATTTGCCAATGATACATCCAATAAATGGTTAATATCCAAAAATTATAAATAACACTGACAGCCAAAAAATTAATAATCCAATTAAAATGGGCAGAAGACTTGAATAAATATTTCTCCAAAGAGGGCATACAGACCAGTATATATCTGAAAAGATCAATGTTGCTAACCATTAGAAAAATGTAAATTAAAACCATAATGAAACATCACCTCATACCTGTTGAATGGCTATCATCAATAAATCAATAAGCATTAAGTATTGGCAAGAATGTAGAGAAAAGGGACCCTTTGTGCACTGGTGATGGGATTGCAAATTAGTGTAGCCACAAGTGATTGGCTAACAGATAATATGACTCCTGAAAAGACATTCACAGTTAGCTCTAAGTTTGATGCACAAGAGAATTTTAAGTACTAAAATGTCATGGCAGTATTAGAAAGTACAACTCAGATTGTTTTATGTGATATTTCTTTTGGAAATGAGAAAATAAGCTACTGGAAGAACATTTCTATTGAATTTGATCCTATATTATCAGAAAAGCTTAAGCTTTTTGAAAAAACAAATTCTCCATTTGTCAAAATCTATGACTATATAAATCATTTTGTGTTATTTGTTTAGGTTTAACTTTTTTTTCAATTTTCAATTGATTTAAATCTTAACTTTGAAATCAAAAGTTATAATTTAATAAATATTTTACAAATGGTTCACTATTATGTTTTTATGTTAATTATGTAAGTTATATACATTTATTCCATTGAAATCTGAATTTTCCAACAAGTTTTAACATTCACGTTCTTTATAGCATAAGCAGGATCTGACATAAAATCCTTTTGATGTATATATGATGGAATTATATATATATACATGTATTATATGGTGATACATATACATATATAACACATATATAATCAATTTATATATACATATATAAAATAAAATAAGAGAGGCAAAGTTGTTTACACAAAATCATAAAATAGATAGTGTCAGAGTTGGGAAGAGAGTTTATATTTTCAAATTTTTATACTGTCATTGCTTTTCCATCATAAGAAATAATCAAGAGAATCTATGTTCTTTAGTAAGCAGCCATTTTAAATACCATTTGTTATTCACTTTTATGTTTCATTTTATCTCTAAATATCAGTGGCTTTGAATTAGGCAACTTTGAAACTATTTACTTATCGCTAAAATGCAAGGCTTGCCATAATCTAAAACAAATTGAGTTTGAATATCCATGAGCATTCATACTTTCAAACAATTCTCTTCAAACAGTTCTATATGTCACTCTTTTCTTTCAGAAACACACACCATGACCATAAGAGTTAATCTTGCTAGTATATTTTTAAAAAATTCCTTAATGTCCTTAAGCTCTCATTTAAAGTATTTTTGTTACTTTAATTTCTTAGCCAACTATATGGCTTCATATCATTTTATTGATTATCGTGACAATAATTATGACTGGCAAGTATAGCAGAAATTATAAAATTGACTCTGGGATGACTATTATAAAGTAAAATATAGAGACTATTCTTGGTTAGGCCAAAATAATATGTCAGTTTGATTACTATATTAATTAACTCCCATCACTTTAATAATCTTTAATTATCTTTTTATGTAAAATTGTTTAAAAGAAGTTGCATACATTTAAATATAACAGTTTTATTTAAATTTATATGTGATTAGAGAGTAAAATGTTTTAACATTAGAAAGTTAGGAATTAAAACCATTAGTAGTTTTTAAAATTTTTTATTGGTTATAAGATAACTTTATATAGCTATTAAAATCTTTGATCTCATGATATAGAATTACATATTTCATAGGAGAATTAAAATTTAGAACCAAATATATTAAGAAGATAGATCTATTTTAGTATATAGGCATATCCACCTATATTATAGAGTGATCAAGGAAACTGACTTTCTAAAATTATTCTAATATCATTTAAGGAATCTAACATTTCTACATTGTTTATCACCCAGAACAATTGCTAATGTGTTTGTGGTTGTATTTTTAAACTCATTCATTTTATTGTGTGTGTGCATGTGTGTATGTATATATAAAATCTGTGGGTTTCTTTTGGAATCTAAGTAATAAAAAGTTGAAAATTCTACCAATAAAAACATACAACTAGGCCTTTTATCACAAGAGAAATTTAGATTTTCATTTCAGGAACCATGTTCATTTATGGTCTAAATCAATTTTGGTTTGAAAAGAGATTTTTTAGGGCCAATAATAACTTTATACACACACACACACACACACACACACACACACACAGAAAATGTTAAATGATTTTTCATGAGTCAGCAAAGAAAGAAAAGAAAAAGCTCTCTAGCCTACCCTTTCTTCTCATTATTTTTTTCTGAAGGGTATCATGAAAATAGCAGAAATATAAAAATAGAATGGTAATATTAGATTATACTAACAGTTTGACAATACCTATTTAACATGCTTACCAAACTGTTTAGGTTAAGTTGATTTACATTCATATCTAATGCCAAAACAGAAAATCACAAATCCACCCAAGGAAGTACTAAATTACTACTTGGTTCAAATAACCATAAAATTATGTTTGTCTAATGGTCATTATTGCTTTTGAGTGTAGTGTGTGTGTGTGTGTGTGTGTGTGTGTGTGTGTGTGTGTGTGCAATTAGTGTTAGTAATAGATATTGGCCTTCGGGCACCCTTCTCAAACTGACATACCTAATACAAGTAGTAAACAAATAAATACCTGATCTATTTCCATTAGGTAAAGTTGATTTCATGACAGATTATAGAGAGGAGTTATATTAACCCGTGATTATGACTAAAATGGTTTGAATTACTTATCTTATGTGTAGAAACAACTTAAATGTGAGTCATTAGACCCTACACTGACATTCTTCAACCAAAACTCAGAAAATCTATGTGCTTCTTCACACATTATTTACATTGTAGATTGAAGTGGAAATAACAATTATATACACACATACATACGAGAATATTCACTGCATACCAATCCTAATCAATGGGTAATAAATAAAAATAAAATTCAGTTAGTTTAAAAGGTATAGAAGGCAAAAGATTTGTAGACAGCACAATGGTTTGTTGAGGGGTTAGGTTGCCTTATAGTTACAATTTTGGAAATATTAAACATGTTTTCTTGCTATATACCCATTTTTCCTATATTAATATGACAATACAGTGCACCATTTGTTCTATGTATCTTGCATTCAGTAATTAGTTATCTGGTCCTTCTATGTGAAACGTAAACATTTCTCTCACAGCATTCAGTTGTGCAAGGTGATAAGGCAATCTATTTTTGTGACTTTGTATAAAGCAATGAACTCTTATTGGAGATCGCACAGACCTCTGTGTCTACAGGAATAAAAGTGTTAAGAATTAAAGGTGCCAATACACGCTTCTCCTCCAAAATGAACCTAAGTAAGTGTGAGCATTATAAATGGCCAGGAAATCTCCTTGAAGTTACCAAAGGAAAAAATTCAGGCATATACTGTCACCTCCACCTGCTATAGATCGAACAAAATGATCCTCGTGCACAGACACTAGCTAGCTGCTTTTCATGCAGCCACAGAGAGAGAGTAGGAACGTAGAGAGAGAAGACCTGGGCCCCCGAGTGGAACATACTTGGTCATCTTACAACGAAGAGAGAGATAACTCACTGACATTATTTAAAATGACAATAAATAAATAAGAATTAAACATTTGTTTTGTTCTTTTTGAGCAAATTTAGATCAAAGGGGGGAAATGGTCAATTTTCCATTGTCTAGTAAAATGTAAGGCAAGATTCATTCACATTTGACCATTATACTTTTCCTCATTTGGTGAAGATTTTAAAAAGAGGGTGAAGGGGAAAAAGCCAGAGTGAATTCCCCAAAACTTTTTCACATGTAATGTGAAAACTGTGAAAATGAGAATTTTAATCTAAATAAACTACAATAGAGAAATAGAGGAAGAATAAAAAATTAATTCTTAAATGTTGTACACAAAGATTTAAGTAAATTTCAGTAATTCTCTTTCAGAAAAATAATATATGTGACCAATTTTACACATTTTATTTATTGACTGTGGATTTTTTTGCATTCGAGCATCTGATTTATACTAATAGATTATCATAAAATATACCTAAAAGTCAAGTTATCAAAATAAATTTTAACATTTCATATTAGGAAAATAAGTTTATGTTGTATTTATTTGATATATGAACGTAAAGAAAATTAATATAATTTATGATTTAATTTTTATAATTTTCATATATATTTCATAAATAATGAAAATATGAATATAAAAAACTATGAGGGATTAAAGAAATAATGTTAACAAATATAAGGAAAAGGAAAAAAAATTGGAATTAAGAAGCTATATGACCAAGTCATGGGTATGTAAAGCACAGCACGGGGAATATAGTCAATAATGTTGTAATAACTGTATGGTGTCAGGTGTGTACTAGACTTAATCTGGGGGATCACTTTGTAAGTTATATCAATGTCTAACCACTATACTGTACACCTAAAATTAATATAATATTCTGTTAATTGTAATTGAAAAATAATTTTAAAAAACTGGTAAAGCAGTCAATAAAATTAATTTATTAAAAAAATTGGTAAAATAGGAAGATTGAGGTGATTACCTAAATGTAAGTAAAGTAGAAATCAGTATTATGATATGCTCGCTGCAGAAATTCCACCTCTTACTACTTAACGCTTTCTAGAAAATGTAAGTGAACTTTCATCAAAATACATTTAGAACTTAAATGAAGACCAGAAAAGAATACTAAATATATTTTACTGATAGAACAAAATATAAGGGGAATTACTAAGTCCTTTTTTAATGAAAGGTAATCTAAGCAAGAAAGTAAAATGTACAAAGAAGTGAATATACTGAGATTGTAATGGAAAAAAGTTGTATTTGCATAATAATTGTCATCTATCCACTGCTGCCTTCACATCAAAATAGCAAAGCTCATCATTTAACTGTAATAAGGGACATTTCAAACATCAATTTAGGCTGTGTTTAAATTTCATTTTCAGAAAGCAAATTCTCTTATCATAAAGTATTTCTGAAGATTTTGAAGATATAATATCTTTTCAGATGCTAAATCAGTTGATGTATAAAAGTAAAATATTAATGATACATAAAGTTATGTTCAATAAATCTCTTTTCCTCAAGAGGAAATGCACTTCATAGGTATATACATGTACTTTCACTGTGGTATTTGTAAGAAAAAGACATAAAAATCAAATATGTATCAATAGATGTTTGGTCGAATTAATTGCAAAATATCCACAAAAATTATTCTAAGTTAACATTTTTTAATGAGGTATTTTCTACATGTACTAATGTAAAAAGAAGTTCACAATAAGTTGTTAAATGCACACAGTAAGTTATAGAACTGTGTTCAGGGTATTTTTCCATTTAAATAAAAAGTTTCAGAATGATGATGATGATGATGATAGATGGATATATAGAGATAGATAGATAAATAGATAGATAGATAGATAGATAGATAGATAGATAGATAGATAGATAGATAGATGATAGATAGATGAGAGATGATAGATGATAGATGATTAGATAGATGATAGATACACATAAACATACATATATACATACATACATACATACATAGATGATAGATGATAGATAAATAAATGATAGATGATTAGATAGATGATAGATACATACATACATACATACATATATGATTGATGATAGAGTTAGCGTAGAGCAAGACTTAAAGTGAGAGAGAGACTGATACTGATCATGCATAGAAAGTATGAGGGAATAGGATTCACTCAAAAATTATAAGTAGCTTCCATAGAAGTAGAATTAAAGAAAGATTGGATGGAGTTGAAGATTTTAACATTTTATTATTTATTTTGGAGTAGTTTTTATTTTTCTATATAATGCATGCCAATTTTATAATATAAAAAGTTAATAAAACATCAAATTAACAAGCATTAAAATGTTATTGCCTACTTAAGAAAAAATATGTTTTTTTTAGGATCTACTTTATTCTGTACTTATGAAGCATAGAAATTTCACAGAAATAAATGCTATCACAATAAATAGAATGACAATCATTTTTTCTCAAATTTGGGTTCGTAGGACATCAATATCAAAAATTCCTGACAATTTTATTAAGATTTCAGACACAAAACCCACCCCAAACCTAATGAAGCAAAATAAAGGTCCTGTAATCTTTAATTAAAAAATACATATATGTTTATTTATTTATTTATTTATTTATTTATTTATTTATTTATTAAGTGTTACTTGTGAGGAAAAAAAAAACAGAAGAAGTGGCTATAGAAAATATACAAATATAGAAATGTGTCATAAGGAAAGATCTATATTTTAAGCAAGGAGAAATGGTTGGATATTGCCATGGTGTATTAGTAAATTTTGCTAGGCATAACAATCAACACTCCAAATACAGGTGGCTTTTATCAATGGACATGAATTTCTCACTCAAGCCAGATGTGACTAGTGGGTCAGCTACAGCTCTACTCCAAACTGTGGTTGGCTCCACATTTTCTTTCTCTATATGACCAGGGTGAAGGAAAAGTCTATCTCTGGATGTGCTCTTAGAGGAAGAGAAGGAGATTGCAGGGAATCTAGTCAACTAATTCAAATGAACTTAAACCTCTGTTTGGGAATGACATTTGTCATGATCACATATATTACATTAGCTAAAAAACATCCTATTGCCAGGTTTATCAATAGGACAGGTAAATGAGGCATTGCAAGTCATTTCAAATGGCAAGGACATAAAATTATCTTATTGTGATAGAGTAATGGATTGTGAATGAGAGCATGCAATCTGTTATATATGGAACAGTTGAAGGAAAATAGTATGAAAATTATCTTAGGGGAAATAATCTTACTACATAAAATTGCCCATCAATAACAATATTGTGTGGTTTAGATTACATAAAATTTAAGTTATATGAAGACTTTTTAAAATTTTATTACAATCTAAATTGTCCTTCTTCCCTCCCTTACTCTCTTCCTTCTGTCCTCCCTTTCTTTTTATCCTCCTTTCCTTCAATAATACTAAGTTCTATAACTCTATTGATTTAATTCAAATACATTGGTTTGTATGCTTCTATAAGATTTACCAATTTTGAATACCTACTATATGCTAAGCATGATATGTGTGTGTATGTGTGTGTATTTTTCACAAGTCTAAAATTAGACCAGTTATAGTCTTTTTGCCAAGCTCCTTCCCTAAAAGGTAGGGATTTATATAACACCTACTTTGAATGGTTGCAAGAATTAAATGA
The DNA here is from genome assembly GCA_028627145.1 of Eidolon dupreanum. Taxonomy (NCBI): domain Eukaryota; kingdom Metazoa; phylum Chordata; class Mammalia; order Chiroptera; family Pteropodidae; genus Eidolon; species Eidolon dupreanum. The sequence continues at coordinate 26,396,139 of CM053513.1, forward strand.
GTTAATATAAGTTATTTGTTACAATAATGGCTGGTATTAGTAAACAAAATACTAATACTCTTATTATTACCACACTATTTTTATAGAAAAAAAAAACCTTTCCTTAGAGAAGTCATATAAATACCTCTAAAAAAATCTAGGTTTTGAATTAAGACCTAACTTCACAGCTTTTGTGTTTTTCTTCAAGCTATACTCTGTCGTATTTATTGGATCCATCAAAATTTGGTTTTTTTTCCTGAATAGTCATTTTTATAAATACTTACCAATCTGAAAATAATATATAAATATGTAAAAGTATTGAGAAACAGACATATATGCCATATTTTCTAAAATTCAAATGGTTTGAATGACCTTAGGGTCTGATTATTATTTTCATAATTGACCTAAGCCTAAAATGCACATTCAAATGTAATTGGAGCTACATAGTATTATAAATGATAATATATATAAATGATTAATAAATGAAATATGTAGAAGAGTATATTGAAAAATATATAACAAAGAATATAGTGTTAAAACATAAATAACAATGTTTTTATTTATTTGTAAAACATGTTTACATTTTTTTATTTTAGAATATCAAAAAATGTTCTAAATTGAAAAGTATGTTTTTTAATCTAAGTTAAATTAAAATTTATACTGGTTATATTTCTAAAGAAAATTTAATAAAACAATAAAGATTAACTCATAAATCAATACAAGCTCCAACATATAATATTTTTAATCTTTTAACACTTATACATGAAATTTGAATTACTTGGAAATATTATAATATTTAACTTTGAGTCATTTACCTTTATCTCAGTTGCCTCTTAATTTCTGAAATTCAGTTACATATCATTCCACTACTATTTATGCTTACAGTAAAATTCTTTTCTTACAAGAGGGACCTTGTGTATAGGAGACATACTTTTTCAATGTAACTTAACTATTGGGTAGTTGTTATTCGCTAAACTCCTGCTACCTTTTCAATTTCTAGTGACACCTTCATCTCTCAAAATATAAGCAGAATAGTGACAAAAATAATATGTGAATTTTACCATTCGCCTTTTGGAGTTTTGATTTTCACATTCCTGACCTGCTTCACATTTAAAATAATTTATAAATATGAACTAATCTTCCTCTTTCTCATGCTTCTGCATATTTTAACATCAAAATGGCCAAATGTAGAGTTCAAAACACTAGTAGTAAGGATGCTCAGTGAACATAGGAAGAGAACTTAGTAGATGAATTCAATGAGAATTTTAACACAAAGATAGAAAACATAAAAATGGGGATGGAAAATATAAAAGGGAACCAGTCAGAAATGAAGAATACAATATCTAAGATGAAGAATACGTTAGAAGAAATCAATAGGTTAGATAAAGCAGAAGATCAAAACAACAAATTAGAGAATGAGTTAGAGGAGGACACCCAATCAGAACAGCATCAAAAAAATGAGGGTAGTTTAAGGGACCTCTGGAATGACATCAAGCATACCAAAATTCTCATCATAAGGGTACCAGAAGGAGAAAAGAGAGAGCAAGTATTTGAAAAACTATTTCAAGAAAGAACGACAGAAAACTTCTCTAACCTGGTGAAAGGAATAGACATACAAACCCAGGAACCTCAGAGCTCTAAAAAAAAGATGAACCCAAACAGGCCAACACCAATACACATCATAATTAAAATTCCGAAGAGTAAAGACAAAAAGAGAATCTTAAAGCAGTGAGGAAAAGCAGTTAGTTACCTATAAGGGAGCTCTCATAAGACTGTCAGCTGATTTCTCAACAGAAACTTTGTAGGACAGAAGGGATTGGCCGGAAATATTCAAAGTGATGAAGAGACAGGGCCTACAACCAAGGTTACTCTACTCAGCAAAGCTATCATTCAGAATTGAAGGACAGAGAAAGAGCTTCTCAAACAAGAAGAAGCTAAAGGAGCTCATCTCTACCAAGCCAGTATTACAGGAAATGTTGGAGGGACTTCATTAAGAAGAATAAAACAATATGTATAAAAAATATGAATAATAAAATTAACTACATATCTATCAATCAACAAGTACTTCAAATAAAAAAGAATTGAATGCTTCAATCAGAAAACTAGGGTGGCTAAATAAATAAGAAAACAAGACCCTTATATATTCTGCCTACAAAAGACTCACTTCAGATCAAAAGACACACAGAAAGCAAAGAAATTAAAAAGATATTTCATGAAAATCAAAATTAAAAAAAATCTAGAATAGCAATGTTTATACAAGACAAAATAGACTTTAAAACAAAGGCTACAACAAAAGACAAAGAAGGACCCACTTTTGAGTATTTATCTGAAGAATCCAAAATACTGTTTTGAAGGGACATGTGTATCCATATGTTCATTGTGGTATTTACAATAGCCAAGATACGGAGGCAACCTAGGTATCTATCAACGTATGAATAGATGAAAAAGAGGTGGTACATATATACAATGGAATATTACTCAGCCATAAAAATAAATGAATAAATAAGTAAGTAAATAAGGAAACAAACAAACAAACAAATTAATTAATCAATTAATTAATTATATCTTGCCATCTGCAAGAACATGGATGAACCTAAAGAGTATTGTGGTGGTGGAGTAAGTCAGATAAAGACGAATGCCATATGATCTCACTTACATATGAAACCTAAAGAACAAAATAAACAAACAAAACAGAATCAACTTATAATACAATCAACTTATAGAACATTTCGAGGGTTATCAAATAGAAGAGGGGTTGGGGGATGTGAAAAGGGTACAGATTAAGAAGTGCAAATTGATAGTTACAAAATAATCATGAGATGTAAAGTATAGCATAAGGAATAACAATAATAAAACATCATAATGGTCAAATGTATTATAGTATTTTCAACAGACATGGGAATAGAGGATAATAACTTTATTCAAATAAATTCAAAAGTAGATCACAAGTACCTTCATGTCATAATTGTTGAACCTGTTAGAAGTATAATTATCTTGCCCTGCTGCACCAAGTAGCATCCCACCAGTCCACTTGATTTTATATTATTTCATGTCAATTTTTAGAGTGTGGTCCCAAACGCCTAAAAATACATTTTTCAGAATTATGAAAACCTTCAATTTATGCTCTCGGTTAATGACTCAACAGAACTCTGTTTCCATGACAACCTAGCTTCCAAAGCAAACCTTGTAAATATTTCTTTGGGAAATGTTTCTGATGTGCACTGCTATGCATTTGTTTAAAATTTTTGACACACTGTCTGTTGCATGATGTGAGAAGGAGAGAAATAAAATGTTTATTTGAGACAAATAAAGACATCAATTACAAATGTTAGATTTTCTTCATGGTTGAATAGATAGATATACGATTTGCAACTTGAATGGACAGAAATTTTATAAAATATTTATTTAAAAGCCATCTTAATATGAATGGAAGACAGTTTAGGAACTTGACAGTTTGGATTTATGAAGAAATTAAAGATTTCATTAAGAAGAAAATTAATCTTCATTCATCTTATATTTCTATTTATTTATCGGCCTCTGCTCTTTTGGGTATAGCAATCAGAGGGAGATATTTCAAAATTCCTCATTTTTTTCTCAAAGCACTCTCTCTCTCTATGTACACACACACACACACACACACACACACATATTCTTGTCATTCATTTTATGAGAACTAATTTTTAGCCAGAGTGTTCATGTATACAAAACTATGTATTTGATATTAACTTAACTATTTTTTAAGTTATTTTGTAATAGTACCTAGTCATGTGTTATAGAATTTGAATTTTTGCCTGGGTGAATGTTCAAATAGATGAATGCATTAAATTTTCATAGAACCAGCTGTTCATCCTCATTCTCCCTTCCAGCCAGCCTTATCAAAAGCACTTGGAATATAAAGAGGAACAAAAGCACATTATTTTGGCTGGTTATTCAGGCTGCAGAATTAGTTCTGGGGCAATTCAAGCTTCTACAGAAGATCTTTAAGAATTCTCTAGATTTGAAACACTTCCCATCTTATGTCTCAGGAAACCTGTTTCACCAAAGAGCGAATATTGATTTCTTTAATGAAATCTTTACTGTTTTGAACATATAGCAAAATTCTTTGTAGGGATAACTTACACATTAATACCAAAATATTCAATCAATTCCTACATATTGTATTTTACTCATTCCATTAAGCAGATTAAACTGAAGAACAAGCATCTTTCATATTCATATATCAATGTTTTAGAAGGCATAACACAATGTGGAATTTGGCTATTTTAAGAAATCATTGTGGTTATTTTAAGGTTAAATTAGATTTTGAGTTTAAGTCATGAGTTCTTCATGTTGTTCAATAATTGTTTTGGTTATTTTCATTGTCCCCAAATCTGTCATTTTCAAAGTACTTTTAGACATCAAATTGGCAACCACTAAGACTTTACTTCACTGAATTCTCCCTAAATTCCATACCTTATCAAGTGTGGAAGAAGTATGATCTCTGATTTCTTCAGAAGAACTTGTAAGAACTATTTTTTTCTACAACTTTTTCATCTTTGTATGAACCACACATAACTTAGTTGGTGACTCTAACATAGATAAACTGTCTTTTGGAAATTATTTATTTTGTTCCTTTTTTTCCTCTTCTGCCAAAGTGATCAGGGATATTTGAGAGTGTAGCTACTTTGTCAGCCTGAGTCCCAGAGTATAGTCCAATAATAGTAACGAATAGCATCCACAGCTGACAATGAACATGTAGAATAATCACAAGAAATAAACTTATATGGTTTTAAGTCACTGAAACTTGGGGCAATTTTGCTATTGTAGAACAATCTAGCCTCGCTGAAACAATGTTTTAATTATTAGGCAATTTTTAGGTGATTATGTCCTCTTGAGTAGGGAACCAATAAGGTACATATGCCATATATACATATACACTCATATAATAGATTTTTTAAAAGTATTTGTTGAATAAATGAAATAATGCATTTACAATGTCTACAGACATATTCCATCCTACCTTCTGACAGTTATGGGCCTCAAACATTAGTTATAAAATTAATATTTGTTGAATAAACAAAGGAGTAATTGGGTAAATATTTACATACAAATTACATTAAAAAAAGATTATATATTAGATTATATATTAGATTATATATTAAAAGATTATATATTAAAAGATTATATATATATTTTGTTCAAATTTCTAGAATAAGAAATATATTTTTATCACATTCAGTTTTCTGTAAAGGTTTATTATATTTTTTAGATACATGTAATTTGTAAAGATCTTTTAAAATTTCTTTGATGATTAGGAGTATTATTGAAATTGCTGTCTTTAAAATTTTCCAGTGAAAGAAACACATTATATTTATTTGATTTAATTCTGATATTATGTCCTAAAAAGCAGTGTGTGTGTGTGTGTGTGTTTTGTAATGGAATTGCCTGGTTTAAGCTTTGATTGCCTAGGCATCTACTTCAAAGAGGTAGGTATTAACCTCAACGATGACTATCTGACTATCTCAGGGTAGACTGACTCATTGCCAAGCAAGCAGCTAGTTAATGAGCCAGGCTGCCTTCCCTCACAGAGGTTTCTTTGTTTCAGATATCTTGATTGATTCGAATAACTCACCAATTAGGTACTCCAACTTTTTTCCTCATTCTTTGCCTTAAATTCCTGCTCTTCTGTTTTAAATTCACCAATAAAGAGAGAGCCTGCGAAACCCTAGGCATCCACCCTTGACACCAATGAAAGCAGAACCCAAATACTTGTTCTTTCTCTCTCTCTCCACCTGACAACCCGCGGGGTGACCCCCAGGTGTGTCATGAATTTCCAAGTCCTGTAAGTAATAAACATTTTTCTTTTTTCTTTTTTTAAGTTTCCTGATGGTTATTGCTGAAGGGTGTTTTGCAATCACAATAAGAATTACAAGGTGTGGTTCAGCCACAACATTGATTATTGATAAACTGAGACCAGCACATAATGATTTTATTCAACAGGTATGCAATTTCTAGGTTAACAATGTCACACCCTGATATGTCTAATATTAGAAGTATGTGACTGCTATTTCTTTAGTAATTATAACTTCCAGGTTTGTTTTGACTCAAACTTTTACAAAACCCAAATGTGGCTTGCTAAAACCATGATAAAACTTAAAACCATGAACATCATCTCATTTCCGTATTTGGGGGAATTACTGTAGTCAGTTTATGTTTAAAGCCAGTATCTTTGATATGGTAATTTATAATTTAATGATTACACTGACACTAACTCTTGACCCAGGATTTTCTTATAAATAGGTGCATCTCTCTTCAAAATAGTCTGTTTGGTTGTTTTCACAGATCATCCTCTTTTAAGGTACCAAATAAATATCACATGAAGAAGAATTTAAGAATATCTTTGGCATTCAATGTGAGACATCGCCTTAATATTTTTCATTTTTGTTATATTTGAGATAAGGGGCTTAGTGAAATATCTACTGTCTACTTAGTTCTTGGTTTAACATTTAATAAACACAACTATGTGCTAGTTACTAAATTTTCTCTACATTAAGTTTCTTTCATTCATACTAAAAAATTCCAATTTAGAAATTTTTCAGGCTTTATTTAATAATGTGATCCATTATCCTAGTATTGAGCACATAGAAACTAATTTGAAATGGCCATCATGAGATAAGTACTGGGGCATATAATTTTATCCATTTGTAATTCGTAAATAGCCTTTAACTTTATTCAAAATATTTGACTTAATGCAACAAAAAAACATACATTTTATTTTATTTTTTGCATACTAATTTATTCATTGGTAATAATCCTCTGGTTTCTTTGTTAGAGTTTTTTCAAAATATTCTAAAATCAAGGTGAGAGAAGTATCAAGTTATGAGAGTAGTCTCAGATGTGCTCTGATATCTCTAGTTATTGGGTTTCATTTGATTTCTATTATCTGCATCATAAACCACTTATAAAATACAAATTAGGGAAGCATTTTAATTGTTGTAGTTCTTGAAGTAATATTTTCTTAGAATGACAAAGAATCAGATAGTCACATTCTTCTATGTATAAAAAAGTAAATTTTACATGTAAGTAATGAATACTAAAGAAACTACCTATTGTGATCAGTGTGGTATTATGAAATGCCAAGGAAATCTCTATCTTAAATAGTGACATTCTGTTTTCTAGACAGCTTTGAAAAATATACTTGATTGCTTACAGCACCAAGATATCAGTAAATTTAATTTTCCAAACTTAATCAAAAGCAAACGTTATTAGATATTATATTATTTGTTGAATGTGGGTTCTATAGTTATGTATTTAAAATAGCTCAAACTGTAAGTCAGTCTTTATGCTGCATTGCATACCTCTGAGAAGATTTTCTGACAAATCTAAGATAAAGGTATTTAATTCCTATGTTGTCTATTATGATATCCAGGTGTGAAAATATAACTATACTTTCTTAGCCTGGGTTTTTTCATAGGAATAAAAATAAAATATTTTTCTGACTTTTATGGAACATCATAATGAGAAAAGAACAGTTAGAGTAACTTATTGATATTAGCTTTGAAACGATTAATGTCATTAATTTTTAAATGATATGCATTTTAGAGAATTTAATCACTTTTTATATAGCATATTCTTCTTTTTCTATAGAAATGTAATATTTTTTCAGGATAATGTTTCCATTTTTTCACCAGAAATTAAAAATATAAACATATAGGTAAAATTCTAAATATTTTGTTAAAGCGTTAGTGACCCAATCATCTCATAGCATGCAATAGAGCTTTTGCATCCCATGACGGTTTCTTCAGAATACCATGAAACACACACACACACACACACACACACACACACACACACACACACATCATTGTCCACAAATTTATTGTTTTTATCTTGTCATTTTCACTTAATGTCTCTTGACAATTAGTCATATTGTTATATATGCCTTATTTTTTTAGTGATAACTTTTTATTGCATTGTATATAAGCAAACAATCATTAGTCTTTCACTAATTAATATATATTTATTCTAAATTTTGTTCTATTTCAATTATTGTCCACACAGATATCATTTTACACATTGTTTCACATATGTGCAATTCTCTCTGGTAAATTCCTACAATTTAGTCCTAAATTACTCTCCAAAGAGATTGAATGATTTACTCCTTGCCTACCAATGTTTTAGAATGCATTTCCCTCAGTTGTATCCAATATCATATGACATCTAATATTTGCTACTGAGAATCATAGGAAAATGCATATTGTGGTTTCAACAATGTTTCTTATATAGATGAAATGTTTCTTACTCTTTTTTTATGATCTTTATCTATTTTTTTAAATTGAGTTTTGGGTCCAGATTTTTATTTTTATAAAAGCTATATTTGTAGGACATAGATGACAATACTCAATTTGATTCTTTTAGTTGGACAAAAAATTAAAGACATCTAAAATCTTAATGCAGAATTTTGCTAAAAATTTTGTTTTATTATGGAAACATTTTAAACATGTAGAAAAAGAGAACAAGCTGTTTAATTTCATGTATGTACCTCTTATCTAGCTTCAACAATTATTAATACTTTGTCAATTATGCTTCTTGTTTTTTCTATGTTCAAAAAAACTACATTGCAATCTCTATTCACATCTCCCAGAGGTTTTTTTTTGTTAGTATACCTAATAAAGACAAATTTAAATAAACTAGCAAGCCATTAAGAGTTCTTTAATGCCATGTAATATCTATGCTTAGATTTTTCCAGCTGTTTCAAAGATGTCTTTTTGTTATTGACTTGTTCAAACCAGGGCCCATAACTTATTTCATTATACTTCTTGTTGGTATGCCACTTAATTCTCTTTTATTTTCTAGCAATACCCTCACCCTTTATTTTTGTGATACTTGAATTTTTGGAGAAAAATACAGAATGCCATAAAATCAAGATTTGGAAGAATCATTTCTATTATGATAATTAAAAGATCCACTAAATATCACATTAATTCTTTCAGAGTTTTTTAATGGGACTCAATTTTTCCTCAGTTCTTCCTTCTCAGTTTAAAAGTCTAAAAAAAGCTGTTTTTTTTTCCTTCAGTATTGACAAATATGTAGCCAAATATTTATTATGAAGAGCAAAACAAACTTCAAAACTATTAAATATAAATTTAACAGAAGATAAACACAAACATGGAAAAAATTAATATGGAAGTTCAAAAAAGAATAAAAATGAAGAGATATTATTTTATAAGTGGAAATACCAAATATTATAAAAAATGAAATTCCCCTTTCTAGTAAAAATTCTATTTAGATTGTTTTCCGACACAGAACTTGCTAAGTTGATCCTAAAATGTGTATAAAAGAATAAAGAACAACTAATAGGCAAGATCATTTTGAACAAGAGTTTGCTCTAATCATGAAATGTATTATAAAGCTATAATAATTTAATGTGTGCCACTTGAAAAATGACTAATGCATAATTATATAAACTTGAGTTAGGGGCATCCAGATGTATGGGAAAATGTGAAAATTATTAATAAATGATTTTGGAGAATTTGTTTTTTATAATGAAAATATAAATATTAGAATCCTAGATATTTACAAACATTTTTACCCTTGACTTGGAATTTATACAAAAATAATGTACCAAATGTACAAAAACTATGATCCAATTTATGTATAAAAGGCATGACACTAGTATAATTCATATTGACATATACTTACAAAGAAATCTTTGGAACATAAAAGTAAAATCTACTTTTCTACTTCTTAGGAGGTATAATATTTTAGTAAGTAGAAGACAAGCATGGGGCAACTGTTATCTTTTGTAACTCTTTTATTTTTGATATTTCAAAATCTACCTAATAAAAATTAAGAAAATGAATGAAAAATATTGTGAAATACATGAGGGATATTTTTAAAACATTGGAGAGAAAATATTTCTCAAGCAAAACATATAAAGCTGAAACAAATTTTAAAAAAACTCATTTGTTTAAAGGAAGGAATTCTTAAGAATTCTTAAGGAAAGAATTCTAAAAGAAAAAAATATGGAATTTATTTCCATGATGGTTGGTAATTTAATTAATTTGCAATCACTGGGCTTAATATAATTACTCTCATTTTTTCTTAATGAATAGTCCTAGGAAATAACAATTTACCTTTTTACTTTGACTATTTCTTTTAAATAGTCAAAGTTTGGTTGATTTCAATCACTTTTTCACTTATATTAACAAGAGAATTTACAAATAAAGAACCACTGCATAAAATGTATTAAGTTCTTACATGTTTTGTTCTGTAGTTAAGTGATTATACATGCTCTATGAAACATTCATAGCCATGCTTTTTTAAAAAAATTTCACAAATTATTCAGAAAATTACTTCAAAATTAAGAATGAATATTTTTAAGAGTATGAGAATAGATTTTATGCACAACAGACCAGGACACTTTATCATCTGCCAACAGTGATAATTATACGATCAGGGAACCTGTAATTGTTAGCTATAAAACCCTTGAGCAGTATTTCAGGTAATGAAGAACAACCATAGGACATCAGCACAATGAGGATCATTTTTTAATGGAGCATTAAAGTATACAGCATGTATATTACAGATTCTTAGAAACTATATATAGTGGACACAATTTTATCAATAATCATCTATCTTATGAGTGATAGTGATTGAAGTGGCTAGGAGCTCCTTAATATTTTCCAGAATTTAGTAAATTTCAGAATTTACAATATCTTTTCCCTCTGTAATTGTAAGTACTTCAATGATATTTTTCATCATTATTTAGAATATCATACTAGACCTACTTGGCCTACTCTTCTATTTGTTCCCTCAGGTCTTTCCCTTTGTTCCTTAAATTGAGTAGACTATCATGGACTTTCATAGCTTCACTGTATGACTTCTTAAACGACTCACTGTTTCTAGCGTGAGAGATGACTGGATTTTTTCGAGAGTAGTCAACTCAGAATTTCTTCAACAATAACAACAAAAATCCTTTAAAGATGATATGATTCAGGTCTTTTCAAATTACTCTTCTCAGGTACCTAGATTTTTCCAAAAGCAGAACTGAGGGACATCCTTGATGAAGCAGCAAGTGATATGAATTGTTAAGTAGGCAAAGACTATGCCTCTCTCCTACTATGAAACATGTACTCATGCTTTATTAGGGACATCTCTATATTTATGTTTTTGATAATGTTCTGTAGATATGACCCTTTCTTTCATCCAATTCCTACTTTTCTGCATTAATAATTTGAATAACATTGAGCCCTGGCTCAGTATTGGACACTGTATTTAAGTTCTTTAAATTATTTCATCTGGCTTCACAAGAACCCTATGAAGTAGTTTATTATCCTCAATTTTAAAAATGAGAAAATCAAGACCCAGTGATGTATAGTAACTTATTAGGGACAGAAAGTTTTTATTTATTTTAACTTCCTGATTATGCAAGGTAAATTTTAATTTGTTAATTATTTACAATAATGCATTGTGCAGATAACCACAGAAAATAGTCTACAAAGATAATTGCCTATCTTACATTATTAATAATGTTAAGATCTAATCATCCATATTACTTTAAAATTAACTGAAAACTAAACTCTTTAAACAAAGTTAATAATGTTTAAAATTGCTATGTAGCTTAATTTGTCAAAAATTGACTGCTTGGTTAAGGAGAGAAGCAGGAAGGATTGAGGAGGGAAAGACTGGTGTATTCTTTTCCAAGAGAAAGAAAAGGACTTACCTGATCTTTCTACAGAAAATTTGGAGATGTTACACTGTGATGACTGTCTTCCTCTATTTTCTTTCACCTTCCTTTCTTCTTTTGTCTTTTTGCTTTACTAATTTTCTATATTTCTTTTCATTTTGCTTTTCTTTTATTCCCCTTTCATTCACCAACACTTTCTTCCTTTTTATTTATTTTTATTCTTTATTTGTTATCCTCTTATTTTCCTTATGGTATTAAACAGAAAATAAGGAAAATTGATAAAAAATATCTAGGTCCAGGAGCTTAAGGATCACAGTCAGCTTAACCAGGAGAGATCTTCTTAACTCTTGGTTATGCTAAAGTTAGAAAATCAGGAGAGTTCTCCATCCTTGGATGGCTTAAGCAGAGGTATATTTGTCTACACCAATATGAGATATTGGAGTAAGGACTACCTATTCTGAAACAAGGTAACAAAGATTGGTTCTTCCATGGTCTTTCAGTTATTTATTCAATAGATATTTTAAGAACTATGAGCTGAACATAATACACATACCTTTATAGAGAATAAATTACATTATGAGTTAAGCAAGTAACTGATTTTTTGTGTGTGTTTGCCCATTTGAAACATTAGATGTGGTGTTAGCTTACTGTTAACTACATCTTTACATATTTTCTCAAATGCTTGATATGTGTTGTGTTACCCCAAGTATCTGAGAAACCAGTGGGTTAAAGTAGTTTTTTCTCCTTGTTCGACACATTGCCAGAAGTCTATACTTTCCAATACGCAACAACTAGCCACATGCAGCTAATAGGCAAGCAAAATATGGCTAGTCCAAATAGAGATATTCTGTAAAAACCATACCAGATTTCAAAGACTTAGTATAAAAAAATACCGTGAAATGTATCATTCATACTTTTTACAATGATATTTTAATATAAAATTTTGAATATAAAGAATTATATAAAATATGTCATTAAAATAATTTTACCTGTTTCTCTTTAATTTTTATTAACATGGTTACTAGAAAATTCAAAATGACTTATGTGGCTCACATAAAACTTCTCTTGCACAGCATTACACTAATAAAAGTTTATGTTACCTTTTCTGTTTTCCATGTCTCAGGGAGATCCCTGTAGTAAAACATTATTCTCAGTTTCATATCTGTGCATGTAAACTTTGTCTTTGCATAGAAAATTGCCAAAGAAAGGGTAAAATCTAATCATTTCAGTATTTATTTATGTCCTCTAATGATACTGGTAAATTAGAGAAGCATGTTTTCCTTTTTAGAAACAGTTTTGCAATTCAAGTAAGAAGATTAATAAAGTATCTAGGGCTCTAAATCTTACAAATTCTACAGCCTACATTTTAAGAACATGGTGCATACTTGTTTATAGTTCCCCAGTGTCTCTATTTAGTTTTTCATTTAAAATAATTCAATTTAATCCAGACCAATTTAATACGTTTGTTAAATTTTTCACACGTTTCAATGGAAATTTGTCAGACCCTGCTCAAATTGTCTTCCCTTCAGCTAGCTATTCAGCAAGAACAAATGATGAAAGGGTATATAAGGATAAGATATGTAAATAGAAATAATTCCCTGGCATCTTGCTAGGTCCTCAGAGATACAAGTGGAAACAAGACAAGTACTGAGGGCCACATCAGAATTCAAAGAAATCAGAGGTCACCTTATAGCTATATGAGACAACCCCATAGTAATTTATTTCCAAGTTCTATTTCTACTATAGTATAGGATTTCCACAATTTAGAAAAAAAATGCCCATAAGTTTCTGATGAATTTAAAACCTTTTTTTTCCTTTTAATAGCAATACAGTATAGTAAAAATTGCAGTTACAGAATTCACAAAAATTTGGGTTCAATTAGTCACATTTGTTCACTGTAATCCTAGATTAGATTTCTTAAGTCACTGTAATGGTTTCAGATTGGTTTCTTTTACCAAATTACATTCATTAAATCTTCTATGTCTTTTTTGTGGCTTGATACTTCTTTTTATCACTGAATAATATTCATTTAATTGATATACCACAGTTTATTCATTTACTTACTGAGGCATATCTTGGTTACTACCTGTTTGGGGAAATTGTGGATACAATTGCTATAAACATTTACAACTAGGCTATTTGGGGGATACACATTTTCAAATTATTTGGGTAAATACCTAAAAGAGCAAGTTTTGAATCAATGCTAAGAATATGTTTTGCTTTATAATGAACTACCAAACTTTCTTCCAAAGTGGCTGTATCATTTTACATTCCTACCAGGAATGAGTGAGAATACTTCTTGTTCCACATCCCTGCCAGCATGTGGGATGTCTGAGTATCTTTTCATATGCTATCTGTATATCTTAATTGTTGAGGAGTCTCTTCAAATCTTTTGCCCACCTTTTATTTAGATTGTTTTTGCATTGTTGAATATTAAGAGTTCATATATTCTGGATACAAGTTGTTTAAATAAAATATGTTTTGCAAATATTTTCTCCCAATCTGCAGCTTACCATTTCATTCCCTTATCAAACATCTTTCTCACAACAAAAGTTATTCATTTTCATAAAGTCTACTTATTTCTTTCAGTAACTCTGCTTTTGGTGTTTGATCAAAAACTCATCACTAAATCTGAGTTCATCTAGATTTATCCTTTTCTTTTAGAAGTGTTATAGTTTTTCATTTTACATTTAGGTTTATGTTCCATTGGTAGTTTATTTTTGTGAATGTTGTAACATCAATGTAAATATATATATTTTTTTCTTTTTGGCATATGGATCTCCAGTTGTTTTACCATCATTGAAAAGAACATCTGTCCACTCATTGCCTTTGCTTTCCCATGTTAAAAGTCAGTTGATTTTGTTCTGTGAAAGTCTATTTCTGGGCTCTCTATTCTGTTCCATTGTCATATATGTCTATTCTTTCATCAACAGAATGTTGTCTTAATTATTGTAGATTTATAGTAAGCTTTGAATTTGGTTATTACAGGTAGTGTCGTTCCTCCAACTTTTTCCCTTCACTATCCTTTTGCTAATTTGTTTCATTTTTGTTTTTCCATGTAATTCTAGAATCTGTTTACACAAAATTGCTTACTGAGATTTTAATTGGGTTATTTTGAATCTATAGATCATTTCGTGTAAAATTGACTTCTTTACAACAATGAATCTTCTAAGTCATTAGCATAGAATATGGGAATATGCCCCCATTTATTTAAATCTTTGATCTAATTCATTAGAACTTTTTTCTACATACATTATTAGATTTATCTCTAAATACTTCATATTTTGATGCTATAATAGATGGGGCTTTGTTTTTAATTTAATTATTGTTGGTAAAAGGAAAAATTAACTTTAGTACATTAACCTTGTATCCAAAAACTTGATATAATTGCTTATTAGTTCCAGGAATTTTTGTTAATCCTTTGGGGTTTCCTATATAAACATGTCATCTATGAACTAAACTAGTTTTATTTCTTCCTTCTCAAATTGTATATCTTTTATTTTTTTTCCTGGTCATATTGTATTACTTGAGACTTCTAATATAATGTTAAATAGATATGGTGAGAGGGTACATCTTAGCCTTGTTTCTGATATTAGAAGGACAGTATACAGGCTCTTATCATTAAGTATGATGTTAGCTGTAGGTTATTTGTAAACATTCTTTAACAACTGTGGAGATTCCCCTCTATTCCTAATTTAGTGAGAGTTTTATTTTTTAATCATAAATAGGTTTTGGATTCTTCAAATGCTTTTTCCAAATCAGTTGATATAATTACATAATTTTTCTTCTTCATTCTATTGATATCGGGAATTATATTAATTCATTAATTTTTAAGTGTTGAACCACCTTACATACCTAGAATAAACACCACTTGTTCATTGTATAAATGTTTTATACATTGTTGGATTTAATTTGTTAATTTTATGTGTGTGGATTTCGCATTTATATTCATGAAAGGTATTCATTTGAAGTTTTCCTGTCTTGTAATGTCTTTATCTGTTTTTGATATTGGGCTAATGTTGGTCCCATAGAATAAGATTGAAAATGTTCCTCCTGCTTCTATATATGGAAGATTTCCTACAGAATTGATGTCATTTATTTCTTATGTGATTGGTAGAATACACCATAATTAATTTGAGCCTTATATTCCTTTCTGTGAATTTAGTAATTATTGGTTCTATTTCTATAATAAATATAGGATTTTTCAGATTTTTTAGTTTTCTTCTGTTTTAGTAGTTTGTGTCTTCAAAAAATTAGTCCTTTTCATCTAAGTTATCAAGTTTGTGGACATATGGTTTTTGTAGTAGACCTTTATTATCTTTTTAATGTCCATGGGATAAGTATTTTTAATTTTGTTGATTTCTGCTCTAATTTTTATTATTTCTTCTGCTTGTTTTAAGCTTAAATTGTACTCCTTTCTCTAGTTTTCTAAGGTAAAAGCTTAGATTATTAATTTTAGATTTTTGTTCATTTCTTATATATGCATTTAATGATATAAATTTATTGCTAAACACTACTTTTGCTGCTTCTATAATTTTTTCCTGCTGGTTGTATGTGAACTGCTTTATTTTTTTCCAGCTTTATTGAAATATAATAGACAATCAGTTGCTCATATATATACTGTACAATTCAATGAGATTTTTTCAACTACAGTTGGCATACAATAATATATTAGTTTTAGTTGTAGAGCATAGTAATTAGAGATCTATATAACTCACGAAGTGATCACTCCACTAAATCTAGTACACCTCCTCCCCCTTACATATTTATTACACCATTGCAAACTATTTTTTATTCTATACTTTATACCTCCATGTCTATATTGTAACTATCCATTTTTCCTTCTTAATTCCTTTGCGTTTTTTCACCATAGCCCCAAAACTCCTCCCATCTAGTAGCTCTCAAAATATTCTCTGTATCTATGTGTTTGTTTTCATTTTTGTTGTTTATTTTTTCTTTAGATTCCACATGTACGTGAAATCATGTGATATTTGTCTTTCTCTGACTTACTTCATTCAGTGCAATATCCTCAGGGTTCCTCAGGGCAATATATTTTTCCATCCTCTTGCTTTTAGTCTGTGTGTGTCTTTTAATATGAACTGAGTCTTTTATAGGCAATATATGTAGGGGTCTTGTTTTCTTATCCATTCAGCCACCCTGTCTTTTGGTTAGAGTGCTTAATTCTTTTCCAATTGAGGTACTTGTTGATAAGAATGTAGTTAGTACCTTTCATTATTCATGTTTTTGATACATGTTTTTTCTTCTTAAAGAAGTCCCTCTACCACTTCCTGTAGTACTGGCTTGGTGTTAATAAATTCCTTTAGCTTATTTTGTCTGGGAACCTCTTTATCTATCCTTTGACTCTAAATGATAGCTTTGCTGGATAAAGTATTCTTAGTTGTAGATCCTGGGTTTTCATCACGGTGAATATTTTTTGCCAAACCCTTCTGTCCTGCATAGTTTCTTTTAAAAATACAGCTGCCAATATAATGGGCACTCTCTTGTAGGTAACTAACTGCTTTTCTCTTGCTGCTTTCAAGATTCTCTCTTTGTATTTACCCGTTGGCATTTTAATTATGATGTGTGTGCCTCTTTCTGATAATTTTTTTGAGGAGACTCTCTGAGCTTCCAGAGGTTGTATGTATATTTCCTTCACTGGATTAGTGAAGTATTCCATCATTATTTCTTCAAATAACTCTTTATTTTCTTGTTCTCCTTTAGGTACCCATGTAACACAGATGTTTTCACATTTAATTGTGTTCCATAAGCTTTTTAAATTATTATTATAGTCTTGGCTTTTTTTCTTGCTGTTCTGATTGGGTGTCCTTGGCTTCCCCATTCTGTATATTGATGGTTCAATCCTCTTCTTTTTCCATTCTGTTGATTCCCTCTAATGTACTCTTCATCTCAGATAATGTATTCCTTATCTCTGACTGGTTCCCTTTTATAATTTTCATTTTTATTTTTAAGTTTTTTCTCTCTTTCTTAAATTTCTCACTGAGTTAATCTACACTTCCTCTAAATTCATTGAGTATTTTTTGAACTCTGATCTATTAGATTACTTGACTACATTATTCTTGAATCTCTGTTCTGTTCTCTCATATGGTTTCTTCTTCTTTATCTTCCCATTTTGGCTGCTTTCCTGTGTCTGTTTCTGTGTACTAAGCAAAGCTCTTAAGTCTCCCAGTCTTATTACCATGGCTTTGTGTAATAGGTGTCCAGTGGCATAGTCCTGAAAGGGGTCCACCTGCAGGCCAACTTTAGACCGAAGTTGTACCCCTCTAGGGCCACCTGTTAATATTCACCAAGCAATCCACAGATGCTGTGTTTATAGTTGCCTCAGAAAACCAAAGGCCACCTGAAACCAAGGCCAGCTGCCACCAGTGTGGGTCTGGGGGTTGGCTCAAATGAGAACACCATACTTACTGAGGATGCAACTGGATGTGGCTTGGATAGGGCTGCAAATTGGGAGAGTTGGAGTTTCAAGGGATACTCTGGGAAGGGTGATCTCTGTTATCCAGTTTGATGACATCTCAGCTATGGTGGTGTTGCGTCTGTACACTGGGAGTGGGAAGGGTTCAACAGAAGAACAATGGATACCACTAACATTTCTGCCCAGGAGAGAGCCTCACCTCTGACCCTTGCTCCAACAACTCTGTCCTCCTGTAAGTCCCTGGTGCCCCCCAAACAGCTGACCCAGTGCTGGTGCTCAGAGTGAAGAAGTCGCTCACATTGAAAGTTCACTCATGGACACGGCCCCTTTAAGAGGCATCTGCAGCTACTGGAGCCTCTATTTCACTCAGCCACTGGGGTCCGAACAGACTCTCACCCCTACCTACCTCCTACCATTGCAGGGTGATTTCTTATTTCTCTTCCTAGTTGTAGTGATTCTGTTTATCTAGATCCAGGCAATTCTGCTTGCCTTCTGCTCCGTGTTTCCATCACAACTTTGATGTGGTCTCAAGAGAAATGAACAAAGTCTCTATAATCTATGCTATTTTTAAGTGCCTCTACTGCTGCTCCTGTAATTTGACTTATATATTCAGCTTTATTCGTTCAAAATATTTAAAAAATTTTCTGAAGGATTTTTTTTTTGGTCCATGTATGATTGAAAAGTGTGTTGTTTAATTCCCAGAATATATTCAGATTTTCTAGCTTTATTTCTGTTGTTGATAACTAATTTCATTAAGATCTGAGATCATAATTTGAATGATTATTCTTTTAAAGTTGTTTCTGTGCTTATGGCCCAGACACAGCCTCTTGGTAAATGTTCATGTGAACTTGAGAAAAACATGTATTCTGTTATTGTTGGATGAAGTGTTCTATAAATGTCAATTAGATCCAATTGATTGGTGGCGCTGTTCAGATCAACCATATTCTTATTAATTTTTGCCTTTACTGAAGATCCTGGGTTTTATTCATGGTGAATATTTTTTGCCAAACCTTTCTGTCCTGCATAGCTTCTTTTAAAAATACAGCTGTAATTACATCAATTACTTAAAAGAGAGATATTGAAGTCTCCAAGTCTAATAGTTTAATTCTTCTATGTCTCTTTGCTCTTCTATCGGTTTTTGCCTGATATATATTTTGATGTTCTATGTTAATATATATACATGTTAAGAATTATATGTCTTCTTGGAAAATTGATCAGTTTATGTTTGTGTAATGTTTCTCTTTATTATGATGTTTTATTGTTCTGAAATCTGTCTTAACAAAAATTATAAAACTATTCCAGCTTTTTTTTTATTAGTGTTAGCAATAACACTAATATATATGTGTTTTATATTTAAAGTGGGGTTCTTGAAGACCACATATACTTCATTTTACATTAGTCTTTGACAATCTTTGTCTTTTAATGGGTATGCTTAGACCATTTATGTTTACAGTTATTGATATAGTTAGATTGATATTTAGGGTATTTGTAACTTTTCTATTCATCATACTTGTAATTTATATATTTTTATTTTTCCCCTTTTTCCCCCCTACCACAGTTTTTGAATATTCTTTTCTTTTTTTCATTAATTTTGGTCATTGCTAAACTTCAGTTTGGGAAATTTACAATGACACATCTTCATATTTCCTGATTTCTTCCTCAGGTGTGTCCAGTCTTCTAATTAGGCAATTAAAGACATCTATGATTTCCATTATGGTGTTTTGGATTTCTAGAATTTTCTTAAAATTTCTATATTTGTTTACATTTCCCATCTATTCTTGTACACTCTCTACTTTTATGCTTAGAGTTCTAATCATTTTAATTATATTTATTTTATGTTCCTTGTCTGATAATTCCAAACTTTTTGTCACATCTGTGTCTGTTTTATATTTTTCTACCTTTTCATCATGTCATGACCTATTTTGTTAAAGCCACACTAGGTGATATCAATAATTGCAAATTATTATGAATATAATTATAACATGAGTTGAAAATAAAATATTTATTGAGAATTTAGTATTTATTAAGCATTCTTAATCAATGTATCTGTGTTGCTATATTTAATAGTTGAAGTAAATTATCATCTTTCTTCTACACATAATTAAAAGGTATAGTTCTAAAATGCCAAATACCAATTATCATACAACTAATGAACAATGAAATCTAGATTTAAATTTTCTATATGGCTACCTGGCATCTAATAATGAAATATATTTTATAATTAATCATTAAACATTATCTCAGTTTAAGAGAAAAAAACACATTCATGCAAGACAGAGAAGAAATAATACTAGGGTTTCAATGACTAAATAAAGGTGATAATATTAAATATATCTAATTAGTTCTTAAAATTTAAAAAGCAATTATGGATTTTGTTCAAGTTAAGTTCACTAGAAATAAAACTCAAAGAAAATTTATAATATTTATAACAAAAATTAACAATAAATATAATAAATGGTTGTGTATTTATTATTTTTATAAATTCTAAAACTAAATTTCTATAAAATGTTGAATAACTGACTTGTGGAAAGCACAAAGAAAAAAAAAACCTTATTCTAAAGTTTTAGGAAAAATTTATTATACCTAATTCTCAGCACCTCCTCATACATTTTAAAAAATATTTTAAATACTTCTCAATATTTGCGTAACCCAAAGACCACTAAGCCTGGAAACTTTTGAGTTTCTTTTCTGATAATTACCAGATAGCTTTATTTCCAAAAAGTTGGAATATACGGAAGTTAAAAAAATGTTGATGTCACCAGGTAAAATATATGTTAACATAGGAACAATTTTATACCATATTGATTTATTTATTGATTATTTATTTATTGAGCATATAAGTACAGAAGATACTGTTTAGTTAACCAGACCTAATCCTGGACTGAAATGTGCAAATAGTCGTTTTCATTATTACTTTATTATTTTTCATTGATTTTTGAAATGACACATAATTATCCAAATGACACAGATTAATAATGTAGTAATTCAGTATAGTAAACCATATAGGTTAGAATGTAAATATAAAACTATCAACATTTAGTGACATATTAAAGAAATTGAAGAGCATCCTGTAAAATATGAGATGTCTTTTAAGTGATCTAGGCAGGAGGATAACATGATACCCATGAAAACATAATGTTATGTAAATATTAACCTAGCAGTGCTATTCAAGATGGATTGGAAGCCGTCAGAATAAAAGCAAGAACACAAGCCAGAAGACCAGATGCGATCCATATTTCTATTGATAGCCTTGATCTAAGGTAGTAGAAATGTAAGAAGATAAAATTGGAGAATATAAAGAGAAGTATTTTGGATTAAAGTGAGAGAGAAGAGAAATTTATAAGTCTGAGTTAGTGGGAGAACTCTGTTACCTCAATGGAAATCTGGAACTCAGATATTCTCTCTAGAATAACAAGCAACTCTTTCCATCAGAATAAAATGTGTATATTTTCTCACACTAAGATACAAACCTAGTACAAATATTTATTTTTAATTTGCTTCATTTTTAATTTAATTAAGAATGAGTTGGAGTACAGAATGTATATTAATAGATGTTTTTCATGGACTAATAGACTTATCAACGTTATAGCTAGGAAGATTTGGGAAGGCAATAAATAAAAAATACTAGACAATATTAGGGGAGATTTCAAAAAGGACTCCGAGAAACCCAAATCATTGATTAAAGTAAAATCATTGAACTTGTCCAAAGTATAAATCTTAATTAAATGAAAAGTATAAAAATAAAGCCCAAATTTAATCAGAAGGAATCATGCCCTCTGAGCTCCTCTTTATATTATTTTAGAGAAGAACCTACTTATCAGAATTTAAGTTTTTTGCCAATATTATGCTTGAGTGAACAGACTTACCTCCTACTTCTAGAAAAAAACTTTATCAGTGATTAATATGGAAAATTAATAATTTGAATTGACAATAATTCATATCTTCTGTATCGCTATTTCTTTGCAAAGTATTTCAGTAAGCCATTACAAAAATTATTTTGAATCCTGGATAAAAATGCAAAGATAGTAGTGGAAGATTTAGGCACTAGAATTGATTTTCAGTTGAAAGCCTTTAACAGATTTACAATTCTTCATTCTTGCTGCCAAAATAATTGTCACATATATCCATTTATTTTTTATATGTTAAATTTTTTACATGAAATAAAATGTACATGAAGTATTATTTTAGTAAATAACGCAAAAGTTCAAATAACTTCATCATAATTCAGTGTTTCTGAGAAGACTTAAAATACAGTTAAATGGATTTTTGCCAATAGCTTAACTGAGAGTATTATTATTCTTTCCTGTATTCAGATTTGACACTGTTAGCTAGTTATTTCACATTACTGCTTTAGAAGTTGTGAATATACACAAAATTTGGTCTAACTGAGCAGTTTTTTTAAAAAATTAATATGAAATGGGTAACTAAGTCACAAGAATGTAGAATACATTCTATATACATCTCAGGGAATATATATATATGCTGTATACCTATATGTACATGTAAAGATATATATATAGATATACATATATAGAGATATATACATGCATAGATAGATATCTCCAAATAATCAGATATTGGTTCTATTATTCACTGAGTATTGAACCAGTTAAATATCAAAAGTGAGATTAAAAAAATAGCAACAAAAACAACAGAAACAACTTGAGAAATTCTTAACCCCTCTAGCTACTTTAATTAAGGAACTATCCATCAATACAGACTATTTCAGCCTATTGATTATTCTAATTATAGCTTATGGATCCTAATGTCAATATTTAACTATTGATAGCCTAATATTCTGAGAAGTATGTTTGAATAAGGCTATGTCCAAGTCTTGATGGGATATACATAGCATGAGTTTATGGAAGGAGAGCAATGGGAAGGCCAATCTCCTATTCCTGTTCATGAAATTCTAGATCTTGTTCTACAGTTATGCCTTCCATAGAACCCTTGCAGATGTTTTCATACACTCTAAAGAAAAATATCAGTAGGTACCTACATAGGTAGATGATAGATAGATAGATGATAGATAGATAGATAGATAGATAGATAGATAGATAGATAGATAGATGATAGATAGATAGGTGATAGAGATAGACACTCAGATACATTGATACACAGATACATAGATACATAGAGATGTATCTTGTTTTCCTGTGCCATTTTACTTCTTTTTTTTAATTAATAGTGGCAGACTCAAGTCTAAAGAGTTGGAAGACTCAGAAAAAAAACCTTGAATACCCCATATAAATTGCCATATATTCTAGAAACTTTCATGGTCTACCCTTTTGACTCTCGCACCCACCTCACTACTCTAACCTAATCTCTACACATCTCTATCATATTTTTTCATACATTTAAAATATTCTCTTATAGTTACTTGTGTTTTTAACTCTTCCCCGCCAAAGTAAAAGCTTCTTAATAAGATAAATTTTCTTTTATTCATCTTTAGTATTTAAAAGGAACTGGTATAAAATAGGTACTCAAGTTTTTGAAGATTAGCACCATTTATACCTTACTCAGAACAATTTATGTGATAATTTCAGCCCACATATTTCTCTCTACACTGAATCACCTTTTATGTGAACCATGTATTTTGGTACTTACTCATATATAGTCCTATATTGTTGCCTAAATATTTTATGTTCTAGCTTTTTGCATAACTAGAATATAAGGCTCTTGAGGTTAGGAGTTCAACTCTCATATTTCACTTTTTCCCTAACATAAGCAGTAATACCCACACAGATGTTCGAAAATAAATATTAATGGTAAAACTTTCAACTATTTCTGTGTATATATTTAAATTAAAAAAAAACTTTACATGTTTAGATGGGAAATGAGCTAGCTACATAATCCATTACATAAACCAAAAATAAATACAAAAAGATTAAATAAATTTTAATTTTTTTTTTATTCTAAATCCCATGGACTAGTTGTCTCTTTGATAACTAGGTAATAGAATAGGTTGATAAAAGAAGTTACCTGATGTGGTTAATTAGAATATTGTTTTTCTCTTTACTCTTTCTTTGTTATAGAATCATATTCCACTCTTACAACATGATTTTGTGGACGTATAAGAGCAGGAGAGATAGGTTTTTCCACCTAATTGTTGTCAGACTTACACCAGTCCCTCAGCTTGAGCAGAGATTTTATCTTTTATTGCCAACAGACACTCTTCACTTTAATTTCCCTGTTTCCTTTTCAAAGGCATTGCTTCAATTATTTCTTTCCTCCCTTCCTACATTATTGTATATGTATGTGTATGTGTATTGCTCTGTATTTGATCACTCCAAGCAATACACAAACATGAGATTATTTCTTTCAACTAAAAAAAAATGCAGACTTTCTCTTGAACAAGCCATTTTGACCACTTTTTTGGTGCAAAGTATTGTCCTTTGCACCAAAACCCCTCTAAAGAGTGATGTGTATTTACTGTCTATAACTCTTCTACTTTTTGAGATCTTTTCCAAGTCACCAAAGAGGTCCATTGTTGCTAAATTTAATTGTCAATTCTCACATTATATCTTATTTAATTTCCATAATATTTGAATTATTATTATTCCTGGATACCATCTTTTCACTTGACCTGATGTCACGCATTCTTGATTTTTCTTCTATCTCACTCTTTTTTTTTCTTCTCAGCCTCATTTGCTGGTTCCTCCTCTTCTCTCTTACATAGAACATATTAATTTTGGAATGTCTCAGGGATCAGTGGTAATTACACCACTTTTCTTTATATGAATTTTCTTGGTGATCTCACAACCATACATTAATGACCTCTAAATTTTTTTTTATCTCTAGCCCAGACTTCTCTCTTGAATTCCAGGCTTGTATATTCACTACTCAATATTTCTACTGCAATTTCTCATAGAAAACTCAAATTTAGTATCCTCACAATGTAACACCTAATTTTTCCTTCCAAATTTGCCCTATCTTCAACATTTTTCATCTCAGTAAATTAAAACTCTAAGACATTTCTAATCATCGGTATCCTTTTAACATAAGTTAAAATCCAGTTCAACAAATATTTATTGAGCAGCAAAGACTTCAATATAACCTTTGGAACCCAACCCCTGGAAACCTATCCGGGTTTCTGATTGCAGTCTACTGGTTGTACAATTTATATTACTGGGCACTGAGGAAACACAAATTAGGGAATCTTATCCTAGATTAAGATTTAGGACAGAGAATAGTAATGGTGATTAGGAGTAGAGCCTAAAAGTTTGACACAGACCTTATAAGTGAACTTTTACATGTATGTTATATTTAATCAAGTTTTTGCAAGTTGAATTCAACAAGCATATACTTAAAACTTATTATGGGTAAAGTCCTGGGTTAGGTGTTAAAATTTTCATGAAAATGAATACAATGTTATCTTTGACCTCAAGATGAGAAGAAATAGATTAAACTTCTTAATGAATTAAACTAAAAAAAGGAGAAAGTTAGAAAAAATTGAGACCTGAGAAAAGATATCTGATATTCTCTAAAATGCATGTTACTCGAGTATAAAAAAGAGTAACAAAAGAATAAATAAAGTATTATTGAAGGACAACAGTCAAGAAATGTTGAACAAAACACAATCATGAACAGCAAGAAAAGAGAAATGAACACAAATGACTTTTTAATTTCTTCAGACTTCCTTTTGAAAGCTTGACTGAATGTATTGTTTTCTGTCCACACCTTCCAGCTTTACAGGGGTATTTCTCTACTTTTGAGAACCAAACTGTCCTTTTATGACATATGAACTGCTTCAATATGGACAGGTTTTTTACAGGCAAGGAAGCTTATACTTGTTGAGTACTGACTGTTACTAAATGATAGGAGTCTACTTCCTTAAGGAGCATAATATTATAAAGTCTACTGTAACCTTATACTTAAAGTCTCATTTGCTGGTCAGCTTTATAAGTGTAAAGTTTGATGCCCATTTGTATAAGTTTTGCACCTCTCAATTAATTCTCCATTTTGGATAAGATAAAAATATTCTCTCCAAAATGAAGTAAAAATATTGAGTAGCAAATATACAAGTGTGGAGCTTTAATATTAAAACCTAAACAATTAGAAATATGGTTAGTGTCTCCCACTGCACTGAGGTCAAGAGGTTTTAAAAGAATATGCATAAACACATAAGTATATGTATATTTTTAATTAGTTATCTTACATAAAAGAGTTTAATTAGTAGATGGGAGCATAAGCCAGACTGCAAGAGTGAAAGAAGTAAATAAGTGATGAAAAAATGGAATTAATGACAATATGTAAGTATTTCGAATACTTTATAAATTGAAGAGACAAAAATGACTGAATACTAGCTCAAGACTAGTAAGAAATAAATAATATTTTCTTTTCCTTAATTTCATTCTAATTACTTTTAGAATTTTGTCATTTTGACAGAGGGGAAATAGATTATGAAAAGGAAAATACAACAGAGGTAGAGATAACTAATTTAAATAATATGATATGGTTAAATCAAGACTTAATAAAGGGTTTAACTTTGGATCATAAGAGGATAGTTTTTATTTAAAGAAAATGTAATCAAATTATATTTTCAATAACACAGACATTTTGAGACATACAAGAGAAAACTTGAGGAAGTTCACATCAAACAATTTCAATGTTCTCAGCCATAGTTGATGTAGAATCTTCTCTGAGTCCAAGCATAATAAAAATGCCTTTCTCTATTTTGTTTACTAATATTTTCTTATTTTTATTTCTGAAGTGTCATTTTATTAAGAATAACAAAATCGTGTGCTGATATGACATATATATATATATATCTTCAATTTATACATATTATATATATGTATATATATATATATATATATATAATTTAAAAGTACTAGTATACTACTTCCCAGTGTATTGTCCTTATTTTCAAGAAATTAAACACCTAATTACAGTTACTAAGTGACATGTAAATATGTTGTATGTTGCTATTTTCTAAAATGAACAAATATTTAAGAACATCAAGGAGGTTTTTTTTCCTGAATGAAAAGGAAGTATCAATAAATATTCATGTAATACATAAACAAAAGAAAGTTTGCACTTAAAATTATTCCTTAACCCATGAATAAAAATTAATCAATGTCAAGTTCATTTTATATGATCATTATAATCGTCATATAACTTGAATATTAGCACTAATGTATTTCTGAGTTTGGAAATATAATATTGTTTAATCATTTGATTCATTAAATAACAGTTTCATTTCTTTACTCTTTTAATTTCAATAAGTATAATATGAATATTTCTTTCTAAACATTCAGTAGTGATCTAATTATTCACTAGTTTTATAATTATAATGAATTGTATTCTTACTACTATAACCAAAACAATTCTTTGCAAGCAGTAAAATAAGAAATTTTAAAAATAAAAGAGGATCCTCACTTTAGAACAGGATGGTCAACATCCCAAAGTATTGTATAGCATAGATGTGAGTGGGAAAAAAAGCATATCATCACTATTTGCCTCAGAAAAAAATATAAATAATGTATATTCCAAACCCATACCAATTTATTTTTTATTTTGTATTGGTTCTTTTACAAATATTATTTAATCTGAAATTATCCAAATCTTTGGGTGTATTCTTACTGTTTTCTAGGGGTTTAATTTGAAGTACTATTATATAAACAATTTAGTAAATGCCAAAGAGAAAGATAATTTTGCTTCCCAGATTTTTTTCAGCTTCTAACATAAAAAAGACTAGTGAGAGTTTTCAAAGAAAATAGACAATTTTGCTAAATCTGAAAACGATATTAAAATCTGCTCAAATAAAATATAACATTAAAATTTAAATACATTTTCATTTCTTGTTTTTGAAATACAAAGTAAAACAGATTAATATTTTTCAAAGTGATATAAGATAAAGTGATATAAGATATGTGATTAGATATAGTTAATACCAAGGAATTTCTTAGCATGAAAGAGTTTTGAATCTCATTTGATATAATAGGAACAAGGATGTTATATTTTTTTATCCTTTTGTACATTCATTATGCATTCTTTTATGCATTTATTATCATCTCAGTGCAGAAGAAAAAAATCACTTCAAGAAATTACTCTGTGTCAGACAAACACCATGCTCAGTGCTGGAGATGGAAAGATGACCATGACACAGATTCTGCCTTTTCGAAACTCAAACTCTACTGTAGTTATAAAAACCTCTTCGGCAGTGTTTTGATGTCTGCCTACTAAAAAGGATGAAAATGCATTTGTTTAGATGAGATTCACCACTGACACTTTATAGGATATGTTAAAATGCAGAGCTAAAGTGATAGAATCACTACTGCCTCTCCATCTACTACTAGTTAGCCCACCGCTACCATTCTCCATTTTTATTAGTTTAACTTCTATAAATCTGGAGATATGTTGCCTATGATGTCTCATGAAGATGAAGAGTTGACCATTCATAACCATAGATACTCCTTAAGTGATCATTTAACACCCATTTCATAGCATAAAGATGGATAATCTGGCATATTGACCCCTTATCTGCCTCATACTTTATATTTTATGTATGTATTTAACTTCTATTTTTATTTATTTATTTTTATTTTTTAGGTGAGGCAACCCTTGGTTGACCTCACAGATTGCAAGGAACTTGTCAGTTTATAATCCCTTATTTTTTAAAATTTTTTGTGCTTACAGCACCTAGTCTTCCTAGGTGGTCTCCCATCCAAGTACTAACCAGGCCTAACCTTGCTTAGCTTCCGAGATCAGACGGGATCGGGCTTATTCAGGGTAGCATGGCTGTGAACCACTTTTTTACTTCTAAAAAACAAACTAGATTTCAAATATCAAAAAATTGTGGTAAATAACCATTGTTTCAAAAAGTATTCGGTGAACTTTCCAGTGATGTCAATATATACACACATGCAAACCCTTGGGGTTATTTCTCTGAGAAATTCCAGCTTTCATTCACAATTTACTTCAAAGAAATGACAAATGTGATGAGACTTTTGTACAGAAAAGGTGCAATAAATTATTCATGGTGCTTTAGCACAACGGAAATGGATTGAAAACTCCCAAATTTCTTTGGAAATGAATGTACCAGAAAAGCTGGGGTATTTGTATTAATACATAATGGTGGTCCTTTTATTAAACATGTGGAGATTTAGACACACACATACCTGCATATGCACGCACACACATATCACTCTTTACTCATATGCAACAAACATGCAGAACTTAACCAATTCAATTAGTTTTTATTGCTGAATAATAATAACAAATTATCAAAATTTAGTGGCTTAAAATGAGACAGATGTATTATTTTGTAGTTTCTGTGAAAAAGAACCTGGGTACAGATTAGCTGAGTCCTGTCTTCAAAACTTCACCGACTAGAATCAAGAGGTTTTGGGTCTTCTTCCAAGCTTACTGTCATATGTAGAATTTAGTTCTTTGTGGTTGTTATAGCACTGAAGCCCCCATTTTCTTGTTGGCTATTGACTAGAGACAACTCTTAACTCCTAGAAGATGCACTCAAGTTTTTGCAACATCATCCCCTTCACAGGGCAGTTGACAATATAATTGTGTTCTTCTCCAAGGCCAGCATCTTCAAGACTAGCCAGAATGTCTCTCACTTTAAATCTTTCTGACCTCTTTTAAGATTTCAACTGATTAGGTCAGGCTCACTCAGGATAATCTCCCTTTCCTTAACTCAAAGTCAAGTTATTTGAGTCTTAATTTACAGGTGAAATATTTTATCTGCAATATAATGTACCACATATCTCCCTTATAAGTCTTATTCTCACTCAAAGTTCAGAGATCATACAGAACATGTTCACAGGGAGTGGGAGTCTTAGAGGTCAAAAAATTTTGTGTACCATGCCAATTGTCTGCCTCTAAGGCATTTTATCAGAGAGCAATTCTCAATCCCTCTATAATAATAAATATTAGCAATATAGTAGAAAGAACAGTATCAAAGCACATTAGTCTCTTCATTTCATCATTGTTATATCTTGTTTTTTTCAAAATCATTCTGTCTTCTCACCTATATTTATAATAACATAACAATAATAGTTCTTATGATCACTAAGTTGTAAGATATAAAAGTGCTTTGTAAGCAATAAAGCAATCATTAACAGAAGGAATGACAGATAAAAACACACATATGCATTGTCATTATGTGTGTGAGTATTTTGTGCATGAAATAACCTATTGCATATATACATTATATATGTAATAAAAATATATATGCATATATATAAATTTATAGATGTGTTTATGTTTTGTTTATATGCTACACACTTATTCAGATATGTACTACCAGTTATAAAACTATAATGTCTTCATTCATTTGAAGAGTAACATTAGGAGGCTATAACTTTACCCAATGGCTATAGTTTCACAATTGCCATCATCCATTTTTTTGACTTTCCTTGTTTGAACATTAGATCTCAACTGAGCCATATAACTTTGATTACTTCAATTTTCCTGTGACTGAGTAACATGTATATTAAAGATTTTTTCTCCTCTTAAGGAATATTTGATATCATTGTAGAACCCTGCTGTGTTGGGAAGGCTTTATTTATACCAAAATGGAAAATCCTTTCAATTTTCATCTGGTCCTTCCAATGTAACTCTAATATGTGTTGTTCCAAACTGAAAGTAAGAATTACTATTTAATAGAAAGGTTGTTATTCTCACAGAATATGTAGCTTGAACTTAGAATGTGAATGAAAAAAGCATTATTAAGAATAAACTTGAATTGATTTTAGAGGGTTATGAAAATTTATTTTTAAGTACTAATCTATACAGTTAAATAATAAGTAGTGAGAAATTGTTTTATATCTCATAAGTATTTTCCATTATATGATTGAAGAAAGAGATTAATAATTCTGAATTTAGGGGAAAAGAAAAAAATGTATAACAGGGACTAAAATGATGTTTCCTAGATGGGACCTCTTGTCCCACAGATTTTTGATTGCAAGTAAGTCAGGGGCTGTCATGAATTTCAATTGAAAAATGGAATTATCATATGTAAGAGGATACAAGCAAAAACCTGTCCTTCAAATCAAATATACAATAAGCTTACTTCAGTACAAGTAGAGTATTAACTGTATGAAATAATCCCTGTTTGGGAAACAACAGTTGAAAAGCACAGAGAATTTTATTACTCATCTTATGTGCAAAAGTTTTCTTAATAGGTAGCTCATAATAGGACTCTCAACCTACAGCTTCTACCCAAATCTACCAACTCATTTATGGTAGAAAGGGATTGTTGTTGTTCTAACAAAACAAACATCTAAAATGCACAGCTACTTCTGTACGATTGTAAAATCTATTTTAACTTTCTTAAACTTATGTACTTATAACTTTTAAAAATGTAATATTCAACATATAGTCATTTTTGGTGTCTGTTTCTATATTTACACTTTACTTATTAGATTAACTCTGCAATTTCTTAGAAAAGTATACAAAGGACTATTAGACATGTAATGGTTACTATCCAAAGAGTAAATCATCAAAACTATGTCATTAATTTTAAGATGAATGATATTTTATGTGTGATTAATAAAGAAAAAATATGCTTTCAATGACATAATACATTCTTGTATCTTAAAATGATTACTAATATATATTGAAAACATTTCAGAATTATTTAAGTGTGTATATTGTATCATACTTTCCTATTACAATCATAAAATGAAAAATGTAAGAAACAAATGTTTGTCTTAAAATATTTTTGCATTCAAAGACCAAATCTTTCAGATAACTTTTTAAAACTGGAGCCATCAAAGTCCCAATCTTTTAGATAACTTTTTAATTGGGAACCTTCCCCACCCTTTTTCATATTAACAACATACTCCGTTCCAGCATAAGGGTTGGTACTGCAGCATTATCTTCAGCATTTCTTTCCAAGGTTCTGACAGACAGCCTACAAGTTTTGATCTTGGTGCTTTCTTTTTTGGTATGTGATAAATAGTCTTTTTAATGTATCTCAATTACAAAGTATAAGACAGTTTAATCTACTTTCATGTTTCTTCTTTTTTAGGCCCCATAAAGCACTTGGTTGTTATTCTACAAGAAAATGTGGAGTCATTTTATTTGCTCCAACAGTAGGTATACGCTTCACTAACATAAAATCTATTTCCTTAACGAGTTACCATGTTAACTTCCAAATTAACTTTACATCTCAACAGTGAATCATACTATTTTTTTGTGGCTATTTTAAATGATAACTGACTATAACATATGCAACACAAATGATGGACAGTACTTAATTAAGGCAATGATAACATACAATTATTTGACAAAAGTCATGCACAAAGAAATAAGGACAGCTCTGTCATAACTTCCATTTGACTGCTAGAAATCATATGATACCATCAATAAACAGACACATTTCAACTTCAGAAATATTTAAATGATATGAATCTTAAAAGTGATAAAATATTTTCTGTTGTTCAATATAGGAAAAATGGAAATAAGGAAACTTCATAATTTTAAAATAATTTAGAAAGAAGAAAACAAAAACAAAGTAAACTAATAAAAATAGAAAAAAAACTAAATTCAGAACTATTAGTAATATCACTAGTTAGGAAAAAGGTGAATTCAGTTATTAAAAGGAGATACTTTAAGATTGTATTTAAAAAGAAAATAGAGCTCGATACAAGCCAAAATGACAGAAGATGAAAATTTAAAATAAGAACAGTTACCAAATAAATGATAATTAAGAAACTGCTATAGTAATGCTGCTAAAATGGATTTCAAGTAGGAAAGTATTTAAAAATACAGATAAACATGTTCTTTTCTTAGGAAACAAATATTCCATGAGTGTTATTAGTAGGGAATATTATGGTAGACCTGGAAAACCTAAAAGAACCAACAACCACAATATCGAAATCAACAATTTGAGCAAGAAGTTCAATTATAAGATGAAAAATCAAGTATCTTTTTTATATACGAAAAGTTCAAATACAAAATGGAAATAGAAAAAAATGTTGTTAATGTAACAACCAAAACAATTAAGAACCTACGAAGAAATATAACTGGATATATACAAAACCTTTATACAATGTCCACAAGATGTTGCATGTAATACACTAAATGGAGAAGATAGAGTTTGAGTTAATGAAGACCCAACCAATTTGATCTAAATATTGGTGACTTTTATTATGAAGTAAAATATTTGGTCAAAATATAGCATGCTTCAGCCTTGAATCCAGGCCATCTCAGACCAAAGCTATTTAAGTAGTAAAAATTATTAAAAAATAGAATATTGGAGCATTTTGGTTATTTCTTATCTCTTCCAGACAAGAAAGGGCTAGTCTGAAAGCAGATATCACATACAATATTGTTTTAATTAAAAAAAAAAAACAAACACTATGTCTTTAGCAATCTAAGTTGAGTAAGAATCCCATAGTTTTGAATTTAAAGTCTCACAATTCAGCCTATGCTATAATCCTAGCTAAAGCAAATATTATAAGATCGGCCTTATCAGGAGTTCAGATGAGATAGAAGGCTTTACATATATTTTACCAGATTAAAGGAAAGACTTTGTAGCAAAGGTCCATTTGAGATTCTAACATCCTCTATCTTTTTTATATTATGTGGTCTGGGCAAACAGTTTGTTTTAGGATTTAGATGCTAAACCATGATTTTGGACTTCAATTTTGATGACATAATTCAATGGTTTTTAGGTAAAAATTTTTTTTATGCAATGAATATATGTGAGAAGAGAATATGTTTGGAGGTTAAGAATACAAATGGCAGATACTGTAAAATGGTTGACCCAATCCATGCTAATCCGAACCACTTTCCCTCCTTGTCATTCTCAATGATTAAGGATTAGAAAGCTAAGCATTTGCTATCTTGCAGTTAGAGATAGCTACATAAAATAATTATTGGTATAGAGATGTAAGAGAAATTCTGTGGAAGAAAATATTTGCTTTCTTGATTAAAAATTAATAATAATGAAATAAAAGGATAGTAATAGCAGTAGTTCTTGTGCTTTCCCCAGACATTATCTCTGAACTCAAATGTGATCTCTGATGCTACAACAGTCATCCAGCAACTACGAGTCAATAATCATAGAGCAAAGCCAGGAGGATTATGGAACTGCTACTGCTATCATTTTAAATCTGCCAGATTCCATGTTATACAAGAAAAATATTTTTTAAGTTAGTCTAATTCAATCTCTAATGTCTATAGTACAACATCATCCTTCTTATCTGCTATCCATTCTCCCAAATACCCTCCAAGGAATTTCAAGTTGCTTATTACTTTAATATCCTCCTCTCTTAAGCTCTTATACCCAAACTTACCACTTAGAATCCATGTCCTAGAGTTATCAATGCCATTAACACTTGGAAGATATTACGTGTGTATGTGTTAGATTTAATAAAATAAAATTTTACTTACAAAGATAACAGATGCTACTCCATTTCCATAAATAGCACCATCACTAAACTATAACACCGCAATATGAGCTTCATTTGAAATTACATGTTTAGTCTGTCTGCACATACAATCGTTCATTCTTGTCTATCTTAATTCCAGAGTATACCTCAAATTCATCCTTTTATCTTTTTCCTGACTGTTCCTATACTACTTCAAACATCACTTTTCACAAGAATACTTTTGCAACTTCCTAAGTGGTCTCTCTGACTTTACCTTTTTCCTATTTTAATTCATTATCCATTCAGCAGCCAGAGTAATATAAAATTCAAGTCTGAGTGTCACTTCTCTATTAAAATTCTTCAATGATTTCCTATGGTTTTTATGACAACTTTTCAACAAGATTTCCAAAACATAGGCTGACTCAGACTTGCTTTTCCAGTTTCATTTTGCCTCTCCCTAACTCTCTAATCCATAGTCATGTTAACCATCTTTCAGTTTCTCAAAGATATCATGTTATCTTTCACTTCTATACTCATCTGAGATTGGGCACTCTGGAAACAGGTACTCAGACAGAGAGTTGTATGCTGGTGGTTCATTGGAGACTGTTCTAGGAGGATATACTTGTAAGGAAAAGAGGCCAGAAAAACTTAAAAAGAGAGAAAAGCTGACCCACAATGTGGTTGCAACTGAAGTTTCAGCCAATTACAAGCAAAGCTCTGGGGCTGTGATGTTGCTTTAGATTCCCTTCAAAGTTAAGCAAGGAGGTTAGATATTTGTATTTCCACATTGACCTGTAATTAGCTATGAGCAGTTCTTTGGGAGGTAGCACAACCTTACATAAGGCAGACCTGTGTGGCAGATGAGGTACATAGAATTGAGACTTTAACAACGGATAATTCTCAGCAGGAGGGGAGATAGTATGTAAGCCTTGAAAAGGATATCATAGAAGAATGAGACAGTATCTATTTCTATATTCTTGTAGATCCTGTTTCCTTTGAGTCGAACATTTCTTCCCATCCTTCATAATTTATCGGGATAATCTCTATTCACCCTACAAGTCTAAAATATTATGTCATTTCTTATGGAGTATCTTTGCTGACCCTAATTCTTGGTGGGGGCTTCTTTTCCCATGCTTCAATAGTATAACACAAAATCTCCCAATCCTACTGCTTATTAAACTACATAAAGATTGTCTATTCATTAAAGTTGTAGTTTTTTACCTTAGTGTTCTCAGAACCCAGAATAGTGTCTCACAATACTTGGTGAAAAATAAGTATTTGTTCGAAGAGTGAGTTCTAGAAACGTTTTAATGAGTTCTAGATCTTCCTGAGAGGGAAAGTAAGATTAGTAAAAATCTTAATCTCTTGCACTTGTTTTCCTGATAAGTGAAATTACACTTTCCAAAATTACCCTTTCCAAAATGTTTCAGTTAATTTCTATTTCTAAATCTTATTGGCAAAAAATTTTCATCTTTTTTGTACTAGATTCTTGACCTTATATTGACAATATTATAGTTAATGCATGTTTTGTTTTTTCAGTCAACGTATATTTGATTTAACTATATGAAATTATTTTGACTATACTAATTTTATTATGCAATCTATTTAGCTGAGAAGAAAAATTAATAAAGTCATGAACCTGAGTCTTGTTCATTCTTGTTATGTTTCCTTTAGGAATATTAGCCATTAAAGTTAATGTTTTCTTGATTATATAATGTAATATAGAAAAGATGTTGGACGTCTGAGGCCCATCACTAAATTAAGACATTTTAATTTCATAAGACATTTCTATTCTTCTTTACACTTAGATGATACTGTAGTGTTAAAGGCAATGTTAAAGATGACTAGCTTAGACAAAGAAGCATAAGTAGAAAGAATATTCTCTACTTAGGATAACAGTATATATTCATTTTCTCTGACTCACTACTAGACAGATGTGTATGCAAGACATGTATACAACAGAACAAATTTTATGAACTACTCATGTTAATTTTTCATTAATTTTCTAAAGAGTTAATATTATATTTAACTATTTACTCATGCCAATAGATGTTGGAGCACTTAAACACTCATTAACCACATATTATATTGAATTTTAAAGATAAAAAATAATCAATTTAAATGATAATTGGTATTTTTTGCAAATTAAAATTGTTTAAATTTGTATGCATAAATCGAAATGCAAGCATTGTCTATTTCTAATAATAGTGAACATATTTTATTGTAGAGAACCTAATAATCCAAACAAACAATTTTTTTAGCCAACAATAAAATTGGAACAAAATACTTCCTAACAGATTTCAAATATAAGCAGAAGTCTTGGTCAAGCTCTCTGTGGATGCT
The DNA here is from genome assembly GCA_028627145.1 of Eidolon dupreanum. Lineage (NCBI taxonomy): Eukaryota > Metazoa > Chordata > Mammalia > Chiroptera > Pteropodidae > Eidolon > Eidolon dupreanum. The sequence continues at coordinate 26,432,899 of CM053513.1, forward strand.
TTGTCTCCCAGCATAGCCTCAGAAAGCCCTGTATAAAACTCACTGGCCTGGAATACTTTGCTGAAGAAATACAACACTGAAAGATGAATGATTGTTTTAAATTGTTTATTAATTCTTCACTTATAAACACAATTTTCTTAATTGCCTTCACTCTAAATTGTTTAGAGTGCCTTAAAAATCTAGAACGTAATGCATATGAACTACCAACATAAAAATCATTTTACTTCTCTTGCCTTGCTCCAAGGTAAACTGATTATAAATTTTTCACTTTCCTGCTGTTCTTGAATAATATTATTATTATCCATAACTATCTACTTTTTTGCTCTCCAAAAGAACAGAGTATGAGTAATTTGGTAAGTTTGAAAGCATTATATTAATGGGATGTTATTTAAATGCAAAATTAGACACAATGGCATTAGTGAAATATAGAAGCATTTAAACCCTTACTTAAAGAATATACTTTCTGTAGATTTATGTTCAGCAAAAATTCATTCATCTAATACTGTATTATTCATTTCACCATTTTGTGTAGTTAATATTGAATATTACTATGTAAAGTCTAGAAGCGACACATACATTTGTATTTGTCTATAGACTAGTTAGCAGCATCATATGGTCATACATAGAAAAATCATGTAACAGAAATTTTGCAGGAGAGCAAAGCCTGATAATAGAAATTAAAATATAATAAAATCTTTATTTATAACATTTGATTAGACAGATTTCTTTATAAACAAGCATTCCCTACACTACAAAGTAATGATTAAATTCCTGTCAATTGTCAAAGACAATTTAATACTATTTTCTTTAGATAATGCAAAATATTGAAATAATTTCTCAAGCAAAGAAATGTCTTCAGAAGACATCTGGTTTTATGTGCATTTTGGTATATTCTAACTTGAAAACTTGAATGTCTGTGATAGATATGAATACTTGATTAACAAGATTATTCTTGGAGGCTGCACACACTAGTTTACAACTGAATTGACTTGATTTTAGTGATACTTATGCAGCAAGCATTAATGTTATCATAAATGTCTTTAAAATTTTTCAAATCAAAAGAAAAAATAGGTAGAAAAAAATAGACGAAACTCATGTCTTAAGTGTGTTATTAGTGGCTTTTTTAAAAGCTTTTTTCTTTTTTCAAGAGAACACTTATTTTAATAAAATTTTAGAAAAAAAATTTCTGAAAGAAGTATATAAACACAATTTTTATGGATGTAATCATTTTAGAAATATAAAGCTACACAGAAGTCTTCTAAGAGGATACAAATATAAGCAAAGAAAATGACATAGGAGATTACACATTATTTTAGGCAAAATAAATACCAAAATTCTACATTGGAGAATGTAGATGAAAAATCAACAATAGATTAACAACCGTAGAGTAGAAAGACCCAGCAATGATTTTAAAATTAGGAAATGTGTGGTAGCTAATCTAAAAATGCACCTAATATTGTATTATATATACATTAATAGTAGCTTATAATCCAAAGAAATCTTACATCTTCACACTTTCTTAAAGCTAAGTTTTCTAAATGTCTTTGTCCTAGGCCATGTGCTTACCATTTAGCCTTATCCATTGAAAACACAAAACAAGACTCTGTAGTACATCTATTTTTTCTGTCTATTCACAGAAAATTAAGATTTTATGGGCATATTTCACTTTTCTAACTTTACAAACCTACTACTGGTTGGAACCAGGAGTGAAACCAAGATGCATCTTACTTATGAATCTGTATTGTTACAAACCTGTTATTAAATTCCAGCTCATTAAATAAATGGTTCAATTCTATTCCTTTGAAAGTTTCAATGACCTAAAATTTTATGTAAAACTATTATGTTTTTGTGCACACTGAGGTAATATTTAACATGTTTGGTGATATAATAAAATTTAACAATTTCCAAGTAAGTCATATCCAAAATTGAGTCTTATTTTCTTCTACCTTTCTCAATGCCAGTTTCCTGTGAAACATTAAAAGTTTACTAATAAACCCATTCTTCTTGACCAATAAGAACTACGTAGTTTACCCTTTGTAAAAGGAAAAGGAAATAAAGACCTCTAAAAAAAAACCATTCATAATTTTTCAACAATACTGATAATGATTGCTCTAATAAGACTGAATTTTTCTATTATTAAATGTCTTACCTAATCTAAAAGTTATTTTTTTGTGTATCAAGTTTTTTCTATATAATTTTTATCAATTTAGAGTTAGAAATCTGTTATTTTTTTCCTATTTGATGTTCTCATGAAATATTTTATTTTTGTTTCATATTAACTTTTACTGAATGCTTAATAATGCTACTATGAAAAATTTACATACTACAAAAATTACTATAATGACTGTTATCTCTTATGCTACATACATAAATGGATTCTGTCCAGTTGATAGAAATGCCTAATTTTAAAAAAACATGGTAAGAAAAATCTATAGGGTTGTAGTTAAATTGAATCCTGTATCTCAAAATTAGGCTCTCTATATACTCAACAAATATTCTTTCTTTAGCTTTCCTTGAGTTAAACATATTTGTGGGCAAGTCAAATAACAAACAAAATTTAACACATTATAATTAAAATGTTGAAGCCCTATGAAGAAATGTAATGTACTCCAAGAAAGAACAGGAGTAGAACATGGCTTGGTCAGGGGCATTAGAGAGGGCCTTCCTTAGAAAGTGACATTTTAATTGATTTTTGAATAAAGAGATGACTTACTCAGGGGATAAGGGTGTCCACTTTGGGAAGTACTATATACAGTCTCCAGATCTATGAAAGAACCTTATTCCACATGTGTTTTTAGTGGATACCCCAAACTATAAGCTTAACATCTTAGGTGATTTGAATTAGTCCTGTGCTCCTAAGACCCAGACCAACCATCAAGCCTACATAACAACATGGACATTAAGTACGTGTGTGGTGAAGGGAAGGGCTGGCTTGAAAGCCTGGTCACAGGAGATTCAAGAAAGATTAATAGGACAATTGGAGATAAGGTAAAGATTGCCCTCATTCCATTTATAACTAGCCTAGAGGTAACAAAACCATTGAACTCACAGAGACTTTGTAAGAATCCCATATTTTATTTCTATAATAATAATCCATGTGGCCTATGTTTGTATAAATACATGTCCTTTATCATATAATCACATGCAGTGTCAGAGTATTTAATAGTAATTGCATAAAAATTTTTAAAACAAAAATATATTTAGAATATAAACACATAATCTTTAAAATTTGTCAGCTCAAAAACTAGACCAATCAAAGATGAGTGTATTTTTTCTTAAATTAAAAAATAGGAGCTTTTACTGTGGACATTAACATTTACAATGTAATAGTTTTTTACACCAAATAGTAGAGGTTTAATTAGAGTAATTAATAATATTAATTTAAAAATTCAACTGACACATGTGCAAAGGATATGAGCAGACAATTCATAACAACAGATATAAAATGACAAATAAAAAAGTTCAACCTAATGTTAGCCAAATGAGAGCAAATTATAACAACAAAGAAATAGCACTTTGTATCATCTATTGGAAAACGTTGAAGATTGCATATCTAATATTGACAAAATGCTAAGGCATTGGGCATTTACAGATAATTACTGGAGGGATTCTAATGGATAATGGTTAGCACTTTGAAAATAGAATCTTAGTGCTAATTATATTTGAACATGTGATTTTACTTTTAGTTTTAAACCCTAAAAACAATTGAATGTGTACACAAAAATATTATTGTAAGTGAATATTCTTATATTCACTTACACAATATAATTCTCACAAGTGATAAAGAAGAAATAACCTATACTATTCATTGCCTGATCTTCTAAATGCAGTGATAAAAAACTCTGAACAAGGAGGCAGTTGGATTCTTTGCTTGAAGGCCTAGTATACTGCCCAGGTTGTGTAAGCTTCTATAAGGCACTTAGTCTGATCAGAAAAACTGCATAATCATATCACTTCATTGTTGTATTGCTTTAATTCTATGCAAATATTTAAGGCATTATGCAAATTTAAAAATCTGTTATCATCATCTCTAAAACTGTACTGAACCAGTTATCTGGTATTTTTGTTGACACTAGCAAATATGTACCCTCTCAGTTGTCTTCACACCTTGCTTGAATTTGACTTTTTGGCAGTGAGAAGCTTTACTTGTCTTTATTCATTAACTAAAACTACAAACAATGCTGTCTTTGTTCTGTGCAAACAGTAACTTGAAGTACAGAGGAAAAAGTAAGAAAGGAAATATAGTAGGGATTTAATTCTTAGAAGCTGTGAATGTTATCTTTTATGGCAAAGTGCCTTTGCTGATGTAAATTACACATTATGAGATGGGGAGATTATCCTGGTTTATCAATGGGATGCAGTCACAAGGGTTCTAGTCTGAAGCAGGGTAAGTACAGTGAGTTGGTAGAAATGACAACAGAACAAAATGGTAAAAAAATGCAAGGAAGGAGTCATCAGTCAAGGAATGCAGATGGCCTTTAACCAAGGAAAATTTTCCCTCATAGACTATGGATGGAAACAAGCCTGATCTCACCTTGACTTTAGCTTAATGAAATCATTTTAGGACTTTTGTTTCTAGAAATGTAAATGAAAATAAATCTGGGCTGTTTTAAGCCACCAAGTTTGTAGTAATTTATTACAGCAACCATGGAAAACTAAAACAGAAAAGAAGGGAAGGAGAGAGAAAATAAGAAAGAAAAAGGAGCATTGTCATAGCAGCCTCTAATCTAAGAATTATACAGACAAACCATCAAAAGACAATTTCATGAATTTTCTATCTACTTACCACAGGGGTTACATTGTAAACATCAGCCTACATTTAAAATTCTTTTGTGTGCTATTTTAGGTTGTTCATACCAGTATAGGAAGAACCATGGTCAAGCCTATTTTATGTTAAAAATAAAATTCAAACTTGCTTGATGGAATTGTTTCTATGGAAACAGGCTTCAAAACCTAATATAAAAGAAAAAATATTTTCAGAGAGCAAATTAAAATGAATTCCAGTAGCCTTCAAAATGAGTTAAAATTCAAATGTCAATTTTAGCACATAGAAAATCATTTAAATAAAATTTGTTCTGTAGAGAGTTATACTTTATATTTATGGGCCTATAATGAAAAGCATAACTATTTTGTCACTAAAACAATGTGTACTGTATCTGTAATTTGTTTGGCCTCGCTATATATTTCATCTTTATTAGATTTTACTGGTTTTTGTGAACACTAATGCTAGTTTTTCGCTATATAATCTTTTTTCTTTTTCTTTTCTTTCTTTTTTTTTTTGCTATTAGTATTCATTCAAAATGCATTTTAATTTTAACAAGTTTGGTATGCAAGCACATAAAAACTTTATTAGCAAAATGAATTGCAAACAAAAAGGCAGAACTATCTTTATAGCATAAAACTTTTTTCTTTTTGTTAATTTGAAAATATTTCAAAGCTTTTTTCTTATTTTTTTTCTCATGACATGCTTTTACCCAAATATACTTTCTTCTCCCAACATTTTGTAATTCTAATATAATTAAGGCAAGGATTATTTTAACATATATACTTTTCAGGCAACAGATTGACTGATATCACTGTAGAACAGGTAAATATTGTGTTATAGTGTGGTACTAAATGAAAATGATTCTTAGCTCCTAGGTAAATTTAAATGTCTTCACCGTACTCACTGTTCCCATTAATGGAATAACTTAATTAAAAACTTGAAGAACTCCTTATCTCTGATAACCTATGTAGCTTTATTCAGTATCTATTCTTTTTTGGAATAGGAAGAAAACTCTGGTCTAAAATCAGTCTAGAATGATTTTATCTGAATGTTTTTTAGTAATTTGTTTTTCTCAAATTAATCCTTCCCACAGGAATTAATGCTAAGATTTTACAAGCCTTTGATTTACTTAGGGGGTCTTTTTCTCTCCATACATAGATCATCTTCATCATCGTCATCATCATCATTGCAGCTTATCTTTCACTACATTTAATTATTTGCCAAACATTCTGCCCTAGAATGGTTACCTACAGATAAGTTTTGTTTTTATTTTTGTTTCTTTTGGCATACCCATGGTTACTGGGTTAGTAAGCGATAGGATTGAAACCAACTGCCTGTCTGATGAGAATAAGTTTTCTTCATCTGTCACTGTCTGAGCCCTATGGTTTATACTGTAACCTGAGATATAGACAGAGGGAAATGAAGAGTGATTCCAGAAGAGAGAGACCATGGAGAAGGTAAAGTGCAGCACGGATGAACAGACAGTACTCCAGTTTAATTTTCTGAGAGCAAAAGTGAGATTTCCAGGGCAGTGAGGGAGCAGCAGAGATTTACTAAGCAATTAACTATTTCTTTTATATTTTGTTCTTAAACCTACAAGTAATTAAAAAAATAATAATAATTTCTTTCTTTAAAGGCAGTTTCTAAAGTCCCTTACTATATTTACAAGCAGAACATGATTATTTGGGGAGAAATACATGTAGACTAAGTTTTGTATTAACTCAAGAGGAAAGATGCAGAAGTGGTCGTATTATTCTGAATTATTTCATGTTTCTAATAGTAGGGCTATTATTTGGGAAATATAATTTGTTTTTCTTAAATGGATTTTGTATGTACTTTGTGATTGAATACATATTTGTAACAATTATTCTATAACTCTTATAGCAATTTTTAAATGCATAATTGATTTGATTAGTCCATTTAGTTATTATGTTTACCTTATACTAATTATCCAAGAATAAAAGCAATAGTATCAACACACAAACATACACACACCTTTCTCACTTTAATTATAAAAACTATATTAAGAAAATTATTGATACAACACATATAAGATATACAATTCCTCTATTTTACCACACAAACATAATGCTCGTGATATGTATATGACATTATGTTGAGTAGTGAGTCAGGCATGAGTGACAGGGGGAACAAAGGAATAAGGACCTAGCCTAGAGACCACCCAAAGAACACCCAACTGGTAGTTAGAGAATCTCTCCTGTATCCCCAGAGACAAAAGAAAGGAGGGTCATAGTCATAGTTGGCCTAATCTGGTTACAGATGCCTGTGCAGAAGGTTATTATAATACTATGTTTATGTCTAGAAGTTCATTAATCTAATTATAACAGACATGCTCACTAGGCAGAGTTATACAGCAGCCAGGTGTCAATCAAAATGACCTCACTTGCCAATCAAAGGTAAAAATTATACTATGCAAGCATGTTGAGACATAGAAATCATTTTATTATTTCTATAATATTATATTGCAGACAGGACAGAAAGGAATACTTTCTGATGCCTTGTACTGTCAAATGTGACAAAAGCCTAAGAAAAGTATAAGTAAGATATGCAGTGACCCCAAGAGCCAGACATATAAACCAAAAATTTTATGCAAAGCAGGATTAAATATATCCAAGTATACAAACTCAAATTCAGGATTTCTGATTCCCAAAACTGGTAATATTATGAGTAGATACAAGATTTTCCTGAATTTGGAAAAAAAATACATAAGTTTTACTAATAAGCCATAAATGACCAAACACATCGTCACCATTGGGGCTGATGAGAGTTCGGTGCGACCCCAGTGGTAGTGGAGAGGGAGAGGGATAAGACAGCGCAAATGTGTAGTTAGCATTTTTCCTCGGTTCTTCTTCAAATGACGCAGTGAAGAATCAGAGGTCATTGAGTTTTAATAGTTTTATTAAAAGTATATTTTAGAAAGATAAAGAATGCCCCAAGGAGGCACATGGTCCCAGCGCTATAACCAGCACAAAGAGGGCAAAATGGCTACAAAAGGGCAATAAAAAACACAAAAGGCCACCAAAAAGGGATGAAAGCCCAGAAGGGCAAAAAAGGAGGGTAGCACCAAAAGGCAAAAAGGACCAGAAGTGGGAAAGTCTACCTTATATTTGGGCCATAATAGGTGGTTCCAAAGGCATTCCTAGGTGATTGGCAAGTGAGGTTATTTTGATTGACACCTGATTAACACTAGGCAATAACTTTGCCTAGTGCACATTATGTACCTAGAACCCAGTCTGTTATAATTAGATTCATGAACTTCCATGCATAGTCATGATATTATAATGATGGTATAATGAGGCTCAAGTTATGGGCAGTACTTTTTGTGCATGTATTTGTAGCTGGTTTAGGCCAGCAGCTTTTTATGGCTTTTATGCTCTAGGATTTGGGCTAATTTATAACCCTAAAAAGAAGGTATTTCTAGGTCTTTAAGGAAGGTCTTCAAGGGAAGTTACAGAGGTGGGTCTTGGCTCCTGTTGCTCATGACTTTTTCTCAGGTCTCCCACAAATGCAGCCCAGTGTCCAATTTCCCTGAGGTTCTGGGCAATGGTCCTGTTGTAATTGCAGGAGATCCAGAATAGCAGGGATCTGTGTAGTCCCTGTAACTATTTTAACTCAACAACTAGGACCCACAACACTGTGCTACCATTTTAGATATCATAAAAGGAAGATGCTCTGCCCCTTTAAAAAGATCCATTCAGATAACCAAATACTATAAAAACCTCTATACCAACAATTAAACAAGCTACATCTTAAAGAGGCCAGTTCATTTCATGATATATCTTAGATCTAATTTAAAATTAAAGAATTAATCGGCTATTACCATATTGCTACTTCTCAAAAGTATCAAAAAAGTAATATTTATAAATAGCACTAATAAAAATGTAGTTTTTAATAAATTTATAGGAAGTGTTTCTTATGAAGTATAAATTACATTTTTCCCATGTTGAGCTGTAATTAGAAAAAAATGGTTACTACTGTTGTTCTCAGATAGTCTGTCCGCCAAATATCCGGAACATCTTTTATTTTCATTCAGAAAATTTTAACTAGGAAATAAAGAATAAATCATATCATTAACTTTTACCTTTTCTTCAAAAATATAACACTGAGACTATTCAGAATGAAATTCACTTGGTTCTTAAATTAGCTTTTTTGTTTTAACCATAAATGCTGCTGTTTTGTTAAACATTATTTTTAATTAAACATAGCAAACTACAATTATAAAAATATAAATTGTATATAAACACATATTAAAAATATTTATGTTGATTTTAATTACATTAGATAAAACGAGAGTCCTCACCAGCAGAAATGTTTTAAGATACTGCATTTATACATGCTCAGAATAATTTTGAATTCATTTTGATTAGAACAAACCTCTTAATCTCAAGATGTTGACAGACTTTAAAGTTTACCGTGACATCAGTATTAGACTGAATCTCTAAAAAAACCATTGCCTTAGCAACAGGAAGCAAACTGTTCATTTCAAGAAAACTGATGGGAATATAAATTTGTTTAATGTTAAATATCACAGCATAATATGGATAATTATACTCATGTATATATATAATGTAGTAAATTAAAAAAATTTTATACTCTATAAAAATGTGAATTATTATACTTATCAATAAATAACTTTAAAATCTTATTTTAATGGTACCAAATTGAATGTATTCCCATACATACAGAATGTGAAACAACAGGCATATTATCAATGAAACTGACATTAGGTATGCATTCTTAGATGAGAAAGTCATTCTTGGACTACAGATGACAACCTCTGTAAAATAAATGACAGATTAGCTTGGATCTAATGTTCTTATAGCTCTAACAATTTATGATTTGATGATTTTTATCTCTCAAATTGATTGGTGAAGATTTGACCAAACCTGATTTTTATAGATGATGTGATATATCCCACTAACCTATAAAACAGATAAAGTCATAATAGTTATATGTTGCTAAAGTGAAGAAACAGAGTTAGTCTACACTGAAATATTTTCTATTATTTTGTTGGTAATGACCAAAGAAACAGGGGTTGATGAAAGACAACATGGGCTAGGATATATATACTCCATCTTGGAAAATGTTGACATGCACAATCTGAGCCAAATGTCAGTTCAGATAAATTTTTGTGTTTCCAGAAAGGATTCTTTGTATTTGATATTGTTATGGACATATGGAAATTCTGGAATTCATAAAAGTTCCTGCCTTCTTGTATAGTACACTGAGAAGGAAGAAAATAAATGAAGTCATGTATCTATTTCTAATGTTAATTGTATTCTTTTGCTTCTTTTAATCTTTTGTTAATCTTTATGCCTTTTTAATATTTCCATAAAAGTTCTAACTGGAGCTAACTTGTATTTGAGATGAGACCCTCCTTCTTCTAGTCAGCAGCCACTCCTTTGGGAGTTGGCCTTATCAATAAGCAATTATTTCAACCCCACTCCATTTAACCCACAAATAAAATATTGACAGAAAGAAAGAAAGAAAGAAAGAAAGAAAGAAAGAAAGAAAGAAAGAAAGAAAGAAAGAGAAAGAAAGAAAGAAAGAAAGAAAGAAAGAAAGAAAGAAAGAAAGAAAGAAAGAAAGAAAGAAAAGGAAGGAAGGAAGGAAGGAAGGAAGGAAGGAAGGAAGGAAGGAAGGAAGGAAGGAAGGAAGAAAGAGAAAGAAAGAAAGAAAGAAAGAAAGAAAGAAAGAAAGAAAGAAAGAAAGAAAGAAAGAAAGAAAGAAAGAAAGAAAGAAAAAGAAAACATGTAATGAAAAACAAGCATCATTTCTCTTTCTTATCCAAATTAGGTATAGAATCTTAGCCATCAAAGATATGTTAAAGATACAGTTTGGGGAACAAAGCTCATCTCATAAAAATGAGGTAAATTTGTGTTGTTTTTCTATAAGGGTGGTACCTGAAATAATCACTGGGAAAGATTCTTATATTTATAAATCTGTCATAAACATAAAATCCGATCATGCTTTATTGATAGTTGCTAGCCAGCACTCACTAAATTCATGTTAGCTATCATTATTGTTTTTATTATAATCACATTAATTCAGTGATAATCATCATGATTTTAAAGTACTACCCTAAAGAAGCATACTCTAACTTTAGGAATGGGTAAACAATGAATTGAGGTACCAGGGAATCCTCAGTCTCAAAATATCTATTCAAATACATATCTAGCAGGAAAATTGTTATTTTAGTATTTGATATTGAAGTCATTGGTCCTTAGGTCATTTAACTTTTTACTTTATTTCTGGAGTGTCTACTAAATACAAGCTATCATTGTTGAGCACTATCGTGGCAGTACTCTACATTAGTGAGTTAGAGAAAACAAAACAAAACAAAACAAAATATTGCTTTACTTTATGCCACAAAATGCTTACCAGGCTTTCAAAATGATAAAGTTGAATGTTCTTAAACAAGAACTTAAAGAATATAGCTATGAGGTGGTATAGCTCTAAGGCATAATGACCACACAGGATAAAAGACCATCCAGGAAGAATGGCATTAAACTAAGGAGAGCTACATGGAGATTTATTTTCTTCCACCTTTGAACTGTCTATCTTTTAGACACAACTTAGTAAGGGAACATATTTTTCATGAAAATACCCTCAGGTTTTGTAATCAGGAACTTTCCCATATAAAATCTCCCAAATGTGGCCTGAGGCAGTCATACGCATCAGATGATTCTACAGGTATAGCATAATGCCAGCAATAGCAACGTTTAAAAGTCTAGACATGTGATTAAAAAAAGAAAATCAAGAAGTACTAAGAACTCAAAAATTATTCACTAACAAGAATTTATATTATTGAGCACTAGCTAGATATTACTTTCCTGAATGTAAGAATCTGGGCCAGAGAGTTTCTTGGAAACATTTCAAAATCTATAATGTGAAAGTCAATGTTGTTTAGTTCTTTTTCTGGAGGTTTGTTCTGTTCTTTCACTTGGAATATGTTTCTTTGTCTCTCCGTTTTAGCTGCCTCCCTATGTTTGTTCCTGTATGTTAGATAGGGCTGCTATGTCTCCTCACCATATATAGTAAGTGTGCTGTCGGTAATTTCATAGCTATGAGCAAATATGTAAGTCTGGTCAAAGATTATTCACTCTGATCGCTGCCCAAATGGTCATATTTGTTTTGGATTTAGAAACAAATTATATTTTAGATGGCCAGACAGTTTAATATGGCTGATCGTAGGGAAGTTTCTGCCTACAGGCACATGGCTACTATGTGCCTTGCCTAATTTCAAGTTTGAGATGTTAATCAGGCTTCTGCTACTACTCAGTTTGTTGATTTGAATATCCCTGAGCTTTCTCTGTATATTAGAATCTCTCTCAGGTTAAAATTTAGGCAAATTTCTTTTTGCAATCCTATTACCTCTAATCCCAGGCCAAAACACAATAAAATCCAAGTCCTAGGCTACTTCAAGGTGAATCTAACCTCAGTTATGTTTTCCATCTCTGTTTTTATATTTTTTATCTCTTTGTTAAAGTTCTTACTTAGTTCATCTACTCTT